>ML333348.1:0-91825 GCA_005239505.1 Nicotiana paniculata
CTGATTGCGCCTATGGATCTTTGCCCCCATTGGTTGAATCCTTGGATCATCACACGACTTTCTCAGAGTTTGTTCATGGGAATACCTAGTTCGCTGAGGATCCTCCATTAATGAAAATTCGGTTTACCCTTTCATCATGCATATAGCCAACCAGGTACAATGGGCGGTTATGAGGAATGTCACCTAGCAGAAGATCGTCACTTGTGAATGTGACTTTTTCCTCATAAGCATCAACTTCTTGAGTAGTGGAGTCAATGAGATTTTCTGAAGATGGTGCCGACGGNACCACGGGAAATCTTCGTGCAGAACCAACTTGGTACAAATTCCTCCAAGGTCACTAAATGTCGTGGCTTCTGAGGGCGGTGCACCTCCACTTTCGCTTCCTTTAAGTTCTTAACTGGGTTCCATCTCCTAGGTATTTTCACCATAATGCTCCTTGTTGGTTTTTCCATTGATCCTTTTTGTGGGCTGCTTTTGTGGAGCCTACGACGAGTTACTAACGGCCAACCTCCATTGTCTTCAGGTTGATGGTCTTCAACTTTGTGGTTTTCCAGTAATTCTTCATCTTTACTTTCTTTAAAATCGCATAATTCATCCGGACTGAATGAGCCAAAGGTGATAGAAACTTGGTTTGCGCTTTCTTTCTCATCTTCAAGCACGATCTTCTTTTCACGAGCCAAGTCCATAACTTTGTCATTGAAGACAAAGCACTTCTCCAGAGGGTGGCTCACGAGTCGATGGTACTTGCAGTAATTTGGTTCATTTGTTCTCCCAGCTTTATTTGGCCGCTTCATCTCCGGGAGCTCAATGAGATTTAACTCGAGGAGTTCTTCAAAAATAGTCGGCACGTCAGAATCCATAAATGGGTACTCTTTCTCTTGCATTTCTCGTAGAGTCAAATTTCCACTTGGATTATCTTGAAACAGAGTGGATCTCATACTCTTCTTCTTGATCACTTTCGTCGCGAACTTCGCAGGTGATGTGCTGACATTCATATCTTCTTTATTTTCGGATCTTGGTATAAACTTGCTCCATTTTATGAATTCTTGCTTGTCATTCCCGTTGCGAGGTTCATAGATGGGCAGCCTTTCATTTAGAGCGGAGGCCATGCTCAACTCCATGTCATGGGCACGAGTTTCAAGTTCTTCAAANCAGCGGAGGCCATGCTCAACTCCATGTTATGGGCACGAGTTTCAAGTTCTTTAAATGTGCTAGGCTTGATACCTTGCAAGATATAATGCAATACCCAATGCATACCTTGGATGCACATCTCTATGACAGAAGCTTCACTAAGCCTGTCTTTAAAATTGAGTCTTGCATTCCTCCAACGATTGATAAAGCCGACAACTGGTGCACTCTTTCGTTGACGAGTATTTGTGAGTTTTATCATACTCACAGTACGTCTCGTGCTATAAAAGAGATTGAGGAATTCTTGCTCTAATTGATCCCAGCTATCAACAGATCCAGCCTCGAGGTCCGTGTACCAATCAAAAGTATTTCCTTTTAATGAGCGGACAAACTGCTTGACGAGGTAATCTCCATAATTTCCAGCATTGTTGCATGTCTCAACGAAGTGCGCCACATGTTGCTTTGGATTGCCTTTGCCATCAAACTGTTGAAATTTTGGAGGTTGATAGCCAGCGGGCATCTTCAACATATCAATCCTTGTAGTGTACGGCTTCGCATATGTAAGGGAAGACTTGGCAGCAACTTCGTACTTGCTTTTGATAGTTCCTCCGATGAACTCCTTCATTTGATCGATTGGAATCATCCCTTCAGACGAGATAGGGATAGCCTTATTGGATGCAACTTGTCTTGGGGGAGGATCAATCTCTTGAACTTCTGGGAGTTTTCCAGGTTCATGGGTAGATTCTTCTTCCATTAAGATTCCGACCCTGTCTGTTAGCTTGTCAATTCTAGCATCTTGATTTTGCATGCATTTGGTCAAGCTAGTGATTGCTTCCGTTAAGTTTGCCAACTGCTCCTCCACAGATGAAGTGTTTGTCACCATGGCTTGCATGATTGTTGTGGATGATGGAGAGTAGCACAGATTTTCACACAAATTGATCCTTAATTGGCTTACGCTCTGTGGTGTAAGTGGGAAGGATCCATCACTTGAAGTGTCATCATCTTCCTTCATAGAAGAGTGCTTGGATCCGGAGAAGTCAAGTAAATAAAGAGTCTTCTTGATCTTTTCAGTAACATCGCTTCCTCCTTCCGGTGCGTTTGTAAAAGATCTTGCTCCTTTTGAGGATGAAGATCCGAAAACAGGGATAGATGCGGACGACACTTGGGGTGCTTGTTGTCCTAACGAGCTTGCTTTGCTCCTCGTAACTGGACCAAAGCTTCCAAAGGTAACTCCGAGTATGTTTTCCACATCAGTATAGAAACTGAAATTAGCAGCCTTGGCGGAAGTTGAACCTGAGTTGATTTTGTTGGAAGCCATTTCGTTGTTCTTGAACTTTGATGATTGAAAAGTTGAGATGAGAGGTAGAGATAGTCCCACTGGGCGTGCCAGAATTTGCAGACAATAAATTTGCGTCGAGAAAATAAAATCAAGACCGAAAGATATTGCAACAATCGTAGTATTTGATTTCAAATATTTGAGCGTTACAATCTCTATGAATCATCTGATTCTACTTTTCTAGTATAAATTCAAGGGCCTTTGAGCTTGATCTTGAATTTGAATTTGATTTATCCATCGCGAACACTTTGATTGTTGCCACGAATTGTATCACGAACAGTAGCCTTGATCTTGAACGCCTTGTATTTGATTTGACTTCGTTCTTGATCTTGAATCCTTGAATTGTTCTTCATTCTTGAGCTTGAACTTGATTGCTTGAAGCTTGAAACTTGAAACTTGTAGAGAAATTTGCGGCGTTTGATCCACGAGCTCTCTCTTGCTTCTTGTTATAACTTCTGATCCCTTTTCTAAGTTATGAAAACCCCTATTTATAGTTATGGAAGGGAGGAGTTGTGATAAGAACAAACTCTTTCCGACCAATCAAATTGAAGTGTGACATGGCGACATTTGATTGGCCAGAACATGTCACTTGCACACGTGGCGCGATTTCATTGGCCTTTTTAATTTGACTTGGCATGCCTTGTCATTTTGACACGTGGCATGGTCCTATGGGCTCTTCCATTTAACGTGACGTGCCACGTCATTTGACATGTGACATTGAACTGGGCTTCTAGGAAGATGATATATTGGGCCTAATAAAGTGGGTTTATCACTTTCGCACAATTAAATGAGCTAGCCCAATGGATTAAGACTTATTTATTAACCCATATGTGTTGGACTTATATAATTGATTCAATTATATTTGCTCATAATATTTATTTGGACTAGTATATTTAAAATATAGTCCAAATAATTTATTGAAGTTAAATTCAATAAATTTTACATGCCTACAATACCCATCAAAAATCTTTTCCTCTTCCCATATGGAACAATCAAGGAGGGAAACTGAAATATTACTCAAATATTTCATTTTTCTCTCCATTTCTCATTTATCCTATTTTAAGTATTAATAGTTTAAGAACCAACAGAGTTGACACTATCAAAAGCTGAATTTAATAAAGTTCTCCTTGCAGCTCTATTTTTGAATTGTTCCAAGTATAAACCCGCCAAGTCCTCATTGCGACTGATGATTAAGTTTTTGTCATCTGACAAGGTATCAGTTTGCAAAAAGGGAACAGAGTTTATTAACCAAAACATGTGGAAATACTTAAAATCGTTATTTAGAGTAGGATTTGTTCTAATTAAACACCTGTAATACGTTCAAAGTGTATCAATCAAACACATCTCGCCTAATTTGATTGATAGCCTGAGTTGCACCATGTAAAATGTTCTTTGGCTTGATGTTTTGGGTTGTAGTACGCCAAAAAAAAGAAAGATAAAAATAAGTAGGTTTTCCTAAATGAAAATAGAATAATTAAGAGATAAACATTTGTATGAACATATATTTATGCGTCAAAAATACTCTTAGGACACCAGTAGAGGACAATGCACAAGCATCCTACATGTGTAACTCACGCTATCAACCATGTGTTTAGTCTATTACATATGTTCAATCGGAATAATGTCTATTTGAAGTGTCTGAAAAATCGTGACAACTTTAGATGTCTCTATATATTCATGGAACAATTGTTATTCACTTTAATAAAGATTTGCATTAAATGGATCATTTGTTTGTTTGTGTATCACTTTACTTATATATTACTAGATAATTTGGTGCATAGAATTTAGATTATACACGAAAAGATTAAATCATCAGTTTTTTAAGGAGTAAGTTTTAAGTTCAAAATCTAACGTGTGATTATAGTATTAAGATTAAGTATAATTTATCTTCATTTTGGAAACAATTCTTGTGTTAGTATATTATAAATGTATTAGACAAGACTAAATAGAGATAAGTTTATACTTATAATCTTAATCTAGATATGATTATTATGAACAATGTATATTTATAATTATTCTGATTTATTAATGGTGAGGTTCATTATGGATCAACATACCTAATAAATTGGTTGATGTAATGTTCGAATATATATTTCGATTTAAAGATTGATGATACCCCTTAAAAAGCTTATAAATTTTAATTATATAAACTCTGCAGGTGGATTTTGTATCTGGTACATGAAATAAGTTAGTCTAATTTTTTTTTTATAAATCAATTAAATAAATATTCAGTAATTTAAAGTAATTGATTATTGGTCTACATAATATTAGCATGGCGAGTCAAATATGTGTTTAATGTTATTGAATTCGAAATTTAATAAGAAGTGTTATTACGATTTTTTAATGGAAAAACTACTAATTTATTATAGAAAGAATAATTCATGTTGAATCAAACAAGGACTTTAGTAAGTTGGAAAAAATATTACTCCGTAGTTAACTTGTCTTGGAAAGCAAGAAACAAATTTCTATATGTATATATATCGGATCTGCAAAAAAAACAGCAACTCTTAGAAACCGTACTGACCTACTCAAGACTTGATTTTTGTGGGTCTCTTCTGATAGAATATATGAGTCAAACCGTATAAGGTCTTATAACAGTTTTCATAGAATAAGCTAATGTAACAGTAAGTATCTGATATAGAGACCATGCCGTATAATAGTTTTCACAACAGTAAGGATTTAATGGAAAAATTCTTGTTCAAGGGGATCAAAAATCACGACCTACACTGGTAGGATTTCAACTTCACTATGAACAGCTTTTAGATTACAACCAATGCAACCTAGGAATTAAACTCTTAATCCCTCACTAACTTATAATACATCTATTACAAGCCATTTTGCAATACACCTATTACAATGACTTCAACTCATGACTAACTCTAGTTATGACACAAACACTGAGGTTTATGATTTACAAGAGTTCCTAATTAATGCTTCTAACTAAGCTAAGTAGGAATTACAATGAAGAACAATCACAAAGTAACAACTCAACTAAGGACATACAAAGACTTGTTGCGGGAACTGGTCCGTAGTAGTGTTGTACTTTGTTGTTGATGCACTTGAGAATTGAAAGCTTGATTATCGGATGCTTGGAGTGCTTGAATGAATTCTCAAGTGTTCAACTTATGTTTTGTTGTGATGTTGATAGTTAATACAACTTGGATGAAATGATGTAATCACTTGGTTGATACAAGGTCCTTCCCAATAGAAGCGAGTATTGTTTGCCTGTACAGTGCATGCAGTGACTTTCCAGCTGTGGAGAGTTGACTCCGTACTGTGTTGACAGGGGAACCCAAAGGGATCAGGTCCCCGAGTTGATTCTTTATCTTCTGAAATCATAGCAAGTCTCATTAGCTTGAGTCCGATGTTTGAGCTGTGTACCAAGTGTGTATCTATCTGGTTCCTTGACAATAAGTTTGTTAGATCATCAAAACATAAAGCTAAGGTACTATAAACCCATCGTCTTCTAGCTTCAAGTGGTATGAATCGATTTATATCTAATTATTATTCAATTTACATATTATGATCCTGGACGTTCTACTGTATGTGATTCCGTCAGTTCTTCTGAGGGGGAAGTTATTCTAGGTGCTTACTGTTCAGTCTTTACTGCCATAACTTAAACGTTCATCGATCTGCAGTAATATGCAGGAAATCTAATAATGTGAATTCAGAGAAGTGCCAAAGCAAAGAGATTAAGCAAAAGTCTTAAAATGTTTCTAGAGGTTATTATATATGGAAGTTAAATTGCGCATTGTTTGAAGATTTTTTGCATTTTTTGTAACGAAAAGCTCAATATTTGTTCCTCCTCGTCACCATGAAAAGTCATGTATGTGAAATTTGTTTTCAAAAATTTTCTCTGTTATTACCTAGCCTGCAGATATCTCTACATTTTTTGGGAAGCTTTCTCTGTTAGCACCATTCCTTGGGAAGCTTCCTCTACATGAAATCTCGATTCAAAAGGAAGCTTCGTTTTTGTCTTGTTATTACCTTGCTTGCAGATATCAAATTCAAATATAATTTTAAAAAGGAAGGATCAATTAACAGTTCAGGATCTCAATTTTTTGGCCAGGGGAAAAAAATGAGCAAGCAGCCAGGGATCTATTCTGATATTGGCAAAGATGCAACAGGTACTTGCTATCATTTATTTCTCCCACTTCTGATTTTGTTACGCTTGACTGCTGGAAATCGTTTAATTAGAATATAGTTGTATTTTCCTCTCTGTGTATAAAGGCATGTGTTGGTGAGGTAAATTAATGGAATCTGTACCTTTGTATATTTTATTGAGGATTTGATAATGTTACTTGTTTATATCAGATCTTCTGTATGGAGATTATAACATGCAGCCGCCTATTTGCTATCACTTCAATTGGTTAGATTGGAGCTTAAACCTCAGCGGTGGAGGTATCTATTGTTATTTCTTCAATTTCCTTGTATTCTGCTTTCTCAAATTTACTGTATGATCATTTTCCGATCTATGCATTCTCGGTTACTGTAGTTAGAGCCAGTGTACCTGGACAGGAAATAAGAACACTTCTCAAGTTCTATTTACCATATCAGAGGTCTAATATGGTGAGAATTTCTTTCCTTTCTTTGACATTACAATTCTTTATGAAAAGTATATTTTATCTTTCTTATGCCTATATATGTATTAACAGGTGGAAATGCAGTACTTGCGTGATTATTTTGGGTATACAGCAGGAATCAGTTTGACAAAAAGCCCCCTGATAAGTTTTTCTGCTGTCATTGGAAATGGTTTTTTCAACACTGGAACAGATATCTCAATTGATGCAGCAACTGATACACTGGCCAAATGCGATGCTGGTTTGAGCGTCAATACTGACATTCTCAATGCTTCACTCACCTTGTAAATCTTCTCCAACAGGAATTCATTTCCCTTCTTCTTTTTAAAGTTTGAATTCCCATTTTGTTAAATAATGTAGGGTGAATTTTTTCGATATAGATTTAGTACTAGCATTTCTGTTGCAAGAATGCTCAACGTTCTGATGCAGTTAAAATGCAGGAACGATAAAGCTGACACTTTGAGAGCTCTTGCTTACCGTCAAATTCAACCCTTAACACACACAGGAATCGGAGCGGAGCTAATGCATCAATTCTCCAGCAAACAAACGACTCTTACCCTGGGAGCCCAGCATTCGCCGTTTCCTTTTATGCTGGTTAAAGCTCGAGTTGCAAGTGATGGCAGTTTGGCTACTCTTTTTCAACACGATCTCTCAAGGCTCTGTCTGACAATTGGAGCAGAGATGAATGTCATGGATGCCATGAACACTGCTACACTGGGGGTTTCACTCTCCCTTAAGGTCTGAGTCACAAGACTCACAACAAAGACGACAACAGTCTTTCTCAGGGGCATATTATCTTCGAGGATTTCCTATATATGACCTATTAATGCAAACAAAGTCCCACATTCTAGAATCACTCTGTACTTGTTATAAACTATGCATGTCTGAAGACAATAAACTCTTAAGCATGAAAATGGTTGACACTATAAAAAGTGTACTGGAAACTAGTTGCTAATGGTAATACTACATGCCAAGGTTTCTCTCCTCGAGAACTAGAATCCCTCCTAAAAGTTGCTTGTTTTGGAGGGATCGCTTTAGATGAAACAGGTGTCAAACCTGACAGAAACCCCGACTTATCTCTTTTTTTCATTGTTCTACAGCCTCTGAGATTTGGTGTGTGTGCGTGTAATTATTTTGGGCTTCATTGGGCAATGCCGAAGACTACAAGACTAACTTTACATAGTTAAAGAGGAAGAAACCTTAGAGGAACATCAGAAATCTTCATATGATAGAAACAAACTGCCAGATGTTTTGACGGAAGAAGAAAGACACTACATAACTTGAATTTGAAAGCCACATGTTAGCAACTTTTCTCTACTTTTCAAAAGAATTACTTCATTGTAGAAGTAACAACATGCATTAGAGATAAGCTTAACTTTTCGAGCCGTTCCTACTATTTTGAGAGGAAATTTATCTCCTCTCAAATTATTCAAAGTATACCAATGTCAAGGTATGAAAGACAGAATTTGGGAAACCAAAATTGTCCCAGCAGCGCAGATAGAAAATGAGTTACTTCGGCCAAAGAGTATAAGATCATGGTAGCTGCAAAAGTATGTGATGCTGTAGAACAACTTGAAACTTATTTAAACATTTCTTCTGTAAATAGTCAAAACCTCACAATCCGATTATAAACATAGATATAGTATTGGAATTCACAAATCTCTAACAAAGTCAATTTCACCACATATTTCCACATTTAAGAAAGAAAAGACTAAACATGACAAAAGCTTGCTTGATGTGAAATCCATTAACATTCATGAGCAATACGTATTTAAGCTAAACAGAAGCCTGAAGAAGTCCATCACGGATCTGCTGTGCCACATCTCTTACAGCACCAGGCCCGTGGGGGATGAAGACAGCAGATGATTTGCTGGAAGCGCCAATTTCTTTCATTGTGTCAAAGTACTGGGTTACGAGGACCATGTCCATAACATCCTTTGCACTAGTTCCTGGCACATTGACTGAAAATCCTAACACACTGTCTCTCAGGCCATCCACAATTGCTTGACGTTGTCGAGCAATACCTAAGCCTGCGAGATACTTGGACTCGGCCTCCCCTTCAGCCCTCTTAATTTGCAAAATCTTCTCAGCTTCTGCCTTCTCATTAGCAGCCACCCTCAACCGAGCAGCTGTAGAGATGAAGATAGTTAGGACATGAAAATAATAAGGAAGACTGAACAAGAGTATCAAAATTTTGAATTTGGAAAAACTAAAATCCTCGATTGCGATCTCTGTCTACACACCAAAATATTAACCAGAACAAAAGCTTGGAAGACAGATGTAACTACAATTCGTAAAATCGCAATGTTTTGATCCATATTTAAATATTTTTATCCACAACAATATCGCTATATAATGGTACATGGAAATTCCCTAAACTGGAATATATATTCCTCTATTAGAGAGACTGAGAAACAGTAAGCGTGTAAGGTAGGCTTAATCAGAGTAAAGAATTTATTTATACCAGCGTTGATTTCATTCATAGCCCTCTTCACATGTTCATCTGGTACTATATCAACTATAAGTGTCTGAACAATTTCATATCCATAAGCTGACATAGCCTGTAAAAGAGCAAGAAAGCACTTATATGATCCAAGTAATGATCCAGATCAACATCAATGAAAAATCATCAAGAATTCACTTACTTTCTCAAGTTCCTCCTCGACAGCCTTTGCAATTTCATTTTTTTGCTCAAACACATTATCCAGATTGAGTTTTGGAACACTTGCTCTAATGACTGATGAGATAAAGCACAGAGAAGTCAAAATCTCTCGCATCTCATTAAATCGTATCAATATCAAATTAGATGGTCATAGACGAACAAAATTGAATTCAGGAAATAAATCATCAGATCTAGTGAAAGTTTAGTTACTGACCATCAAAAACATATGCCTGAATTTGACCCTTAGTGTTACTTAGTTTGTAGAAAGCATCATTTGCTTTGTCCGCCAGGGCACGATACTGAATTGATGCGACAACATTGACAAATACATTGTCCTGAATATTATTGCACTGAATGCATCAGCTATAACTCATAAATTTCAAACTTACATCTACTGTTTCCATGCAACAAGTAAATCGTAGTAACTTTCATATTAGTACACGATGCTAACTTAGTTAATTCAAGCCAAAGCAAATCAGAGACAGTAAAAAATTTAGACCTTTGTCTTGGTTTCACAGCGCACATCTAGTTGCTGCACTCTGAGGGAGAGATGACCAGCCAACTGGCTTCCAAGGAACCAAGGCACACAGTGGCAACCTGGCTGAAGCACATCCTGATACTTGCCAAATTGCTCCTTAATTGCAACTGTGGATTGATCAACTTGAACACAACAGAATAAATTGCCCATATTCTGCAAAGACAGCATAAACAACAGATATCAAGAGTATTTAATCCAGAACATGATCACACATTGACCCGCTAAACTTGCCCAAAATAATATCAAAATATATTGGAGCAAATGATACTTGTGTCTTTGTTACATTAACCAGCAATTTAGGGATTTTTCAGATTCTAGTAGAAAAGTCCATATAATGCTTCCGGAAATTTGTCAAAATGAGCAATAATTCAGTCTTTCCCTGGTTTTGCCTTTAATAAGACAACAGATCAATTGGGAGCAACCTTTTTTTTCCGGGTAGGTATAGAATGTGGAAGACAGGGACTTAGGGAGGAATGTTTTGTTTTTGAGAAGTAAGAACAAGAAAACGTGATAAAGTCTTGATAAACCCAAAACAAAATTCAAGAATCATGATTTCAAAAACACCCAAATTTTAATTTTATCATTGATATGCCAGCAATAACGAAAGCCATGTCCCACCAATTGATGGTGACGTTGCAGTTTCCTGTCAATTCACAAGAAAAATAACTTTCCGACTTACTAAACCTCATCAAACTGAACGATCAATTCTACTAGAAAGCGGGTGTTCATTAAAAAGGGGAGAAAGAACAGAGAAACTTACAGATTACAATTCAAGAAAGTAAAGAGAGTCACAAACTGGAAAAGGAAAAGGTAAATGGACCAGCGAAACTACACATCTACTACGCATAAATATTAAAAATGTATTTCCTTGAATGATGTTTCATGAAAAGAGGGGAAGAGACTTACGACTTCTGATGCAAAACCAACAACTGCAGAATGATAGGAATTACAAACTCAATTCTCTTTATATATGCGAAGACGAAGATCCCAACTAGGCCAGAAAAGAAACAGCGTGGAAATTGAGTTTTTTTTAGATAAGTTATAACGAGAGAGCCCTGAAAAAATAATAATGAGAGTGATACTTCTGGAAAATATCATACGCTACTGAAAATATTCTACCCCTTTATTTTTAATTTTTATTTTCTTATTGTCCAAAATAAACTACTTCTATTTATTATTACTAATAAAGTTTAGTACATGGGATAAATCACTAAGCTTTCAAAACAATTTTAGATTGCTTCCAACATGCTGTCCTCTATAATTAACCAAGAATTAGCTAAACTTTTGGAGAGTATAAAATGTATTTACATAATAAGATTATTTATCAAATCAAAAATTTTTTTTTTTTAGAATTACTAGAAATTGAAGTAAGGAAAGATGCATATCAGTCATTTATTTGTTTGGTACAAATACATTTTTCTTTTCTTTTTAAGCTATCTACAAATAATGAAGTATAGGTTAACAACCTACAGAAAAGAATTAAATTCCTCAAGAGTATTGATGTTGTGTTATATTCTTGTAAACTTGAAATAGTAAATGGATAAGAGTAATTAGTTTTCCTAATCTTTTAAAGAAACTAGAGTTATAATCCTTTTAGGCTTCCAATTAGGTATATGCAATATGAATCCATAGTGTCCATTATTTTATTTTTAGAAAACCTTTTTTTGGTTGGGGTCATATGGATATGGATAAAGACTGATTACTACAATTATGTAAAATAATAATAAAGTATTCATCAAATACAACTATTCTATAGGACTAGTCGTCTGGATATTAATGGGAAATTGATTGATGCAAAAAAGGCATCGAGTTTAGATCCAGACGAAGACTTCAACCGCTTCCTGTAAAATGGAAAAACACTTTATGTGTAGACAGAATCTAGATATTAATTATATGAAGAGTACGAAATTCTTCGTAACCTTCACCATATATTCCACGCAACTGCAACGGATAATTTTAATGAGCCTATTGGTTAACGAGTAGTTATCATAATTTATTTATTGAAACCCCCAAGTTATCCTTTCCACATTTGCAGTTGTATACACCATTACACTTTAATTGATTTTTTACTTTTTTATTGTGATTCATAATATTTGGATTTTTTCAGATATTAAGAAGGAATTAACTTCTTTTTTGGAGTAAAAAGCATAAAAGTTTTTATTGTATTTTCGATAAATAAATTAAGATTAATTTTATTGTTAATTATATTAAAAGATGGATTCTTTAATATGTATAAAAACAATTAAAACATCAATAAAATGAAACCAAGGGAGTGACATTTATTGGTTTTCCTGTCAATAGTGACCTAATTCTAAATCATACGCTAACTTTTTAGAATGTTGTTATAATTAATTATAGGAAACTGAAATTAACGGTGATGATCAAGTTCACTAATCTTTTCCTTGATCATGTGGGACGCATTTCTATCCTTTTTCTTTTTGTTTAGGTTTAATTGTTATGACTTATGAGATAATTGTGCCAATTTTTGCATACGAAACAGGAAAAAAGAATTCACATACACGTTTGTTTAACCCAGAAAATAATTTTCAAGGTCAAAGCAATAATTTTATATGACGGGCCAGAAACAATCGATTCAATTCGAAAGATATAAATTTTCATTAATACAACGTGATAGAGAAGTGGAAAACAAATTCAATGACAGATAATATAATAAAAATAAAGCAGAGAAGAAATAATTCTTATTGAATAATCCTTAATAGGATGTTGAGCCGAACAGAGCTTGAAGGGCCGAACTATGACTAACTTGGGAGCAAGATGCTATGAATTACAATGTATAGAATTGTAGAGAAGAAAATTAGATTCCCCTAATGGTGATAAAAGTATGTCTATTTATAGGGCTAAATCTAAGTAACTATCCTCCTTGAACTATGGGTCCATTATGGACATTTACTCAATCCATCTGTTACTTTTGGAAGACTTGTAACAGCTGTGTAAATGCTGAAATTCCGTAACTGATGAGTTAATTCTGTAACTGATGAGTCAATCCCGTGCCTATTGAGTCAATCCCGTGCATGTTGAGTCAATCTCGTACCTGTTCAGTCAATCTCGTGCATGTTGTGTCAATCTTGTAATTGATTGCCTTGTTCTGATTGTTACAATTATTTATTGCATTTATTGTACGTTACATAATTGATTTGAAACGATGGCGTAATGATGGTAAATCACATATAATCCGGGATTAATTGATTCCTTCCTCATTTATAATTATGAGATATTCTCCCGCACCTGATCTGGGTTATTTTATGATGATAAGTTCCGAGGCTAACATGCACGGTACGAGTATATTCGTTCCGAGGGGTGTTTCACATATCATCTCTACATGTCATTCTTCAGTTTTCTCCAAACTTTGCTGACACGTGTCACCATTTGATAGACCCACGTGGCGAGTCTATTTTTCACTAATATAGATAGTCCCCCCACTTTTCGGTTACTCACTGTGATATGACCGGGAAGTGGAAGATTTTATCTTTTCCACCCTTGCCTCTACCTCATTAAAAATCTTGCCGAAAAATCCAATAGGGTCAAAAATCGGGCAAAGGAAAAAAGAATGCAGAACTTAGAGATTCAGATGACAGCTCCACCGCTTATGTTCCTTTTGTCAATAATCGGTTGGTGATGAAAAAGTACTACTACCACAGAAAGCTTGATCTCGGATTTTTAGTGTCCATCCGGAACTTTTATTCTTTGAGTTTTGACTCTTGGGTTTTTAGTTTTACCCGAAAATTTTATAACCTCACATCCTTAGAGACAGGGGATGTTATAACTAGAAATTTGTACCTCTAGTTTTGATAAAGTCGAGGAATTAATGCATCTGATTAACTTTACGATCGGGACATTCGACCATTAGCCCTTTGAGTGGATGACCTTAGAAGAAGAGTACTATGGGTACTGATTTTGAGAGCGTCCTTGCATGTCTTCCAAAGAAAATATTTTACAATGGGAGGAAAGAGTTTCTGAGGATAGTCAGAGTAATCCTGAACGAATCCTCAACCTACTCAGTTTCGTTTCCAAGCTAGATGATATTTTCATTATCATGGAGGATGATGGAGAGAGTTCTCTGATTTGAGAAAGATATAAGTACTGCAAATTTAAGTACCGCAATCACGTTTGTCTAGACATCATTTGGTACTTTAGGAAATATATCCGAGTACTATTTTTTCTTGGTACTTTAGAAATTTATTTGAGTGCTTATACTTAGTCTTATAGACTTAAAATATATATTTAGATGCATCGTTATATGTGCGATGCCTTAAAATTTCACCTTTGGTTGTCTAAATTTTAAATAAAAGAGGGCCTTTTTATATATTTTAAACGCTATGAAGAGGACGTCTCCTTTTTCATTCAGGCGTAAAATAGGATCGATGGATCCGAGGAGAATATTAATCCCGGTAGGATTTACAAGAGTATTGATCCCATTAAGTGTCACGACTCGGAAATCCCACTATTCGAACCTTGATGGCGCCTAACATCGCACTCGCTAGGCAAGCCAACGTTAGAGTTCTATTTACCTTTTTCCGTTACTTTTTCTTTTATAAACAAAACTAAACAAGCTAACTCAACGAAATTACAGCGAAAATACATAATTAACTGATTATCCTTGTAATATTAATAAAATCGAAACTAGTACCACCCAGAAACTGGTGTCACAACTCACAAACATTCTATGAATATCTACAAGTATGAGTTTGAAAGAAGAATACATCTATCTCGAACGAGAAGTAAAAACAGAAATGTAACGCATAAGAGGGTACGCCAGGGCCTGCGGAAGCCTGCAGGACTACCATGGGTCTCCCGGACGAATAGCTGCAACTGGCCTCTCTATAAGCCACAATCAACTTCAAAATCTGCACAGAAGTGCAGATTGTAGCATCAGTACAACCGACCCTATGTACTGGTAAGTGCTGAGCCTAACCTCGACGAGGTGGTGACAAGGCTACGGTTGGGGCATTTATAGTATAACCTATATTCAGTTTATAATAAAGCAAAAAGGAAGTGTGAAACAAAATAGAACAGTAACTTGCAGTAAATAGATACGGAACCCAATCATCTTGCTAGTACTCAGCTATAACTAATCCTTAAGGAAATTTCAATGCTACAAAAGGAAATCACAGTAGAAGCAGCACAAATAAACAACCAAATGATGCGGTGTGCATCTCGATCCGATCATATAATCAGTAACAATATGAACATTTACCCTTATTCCTCCAGTTGCGGCGGGTAACCCGATCCCACATGTCCACCCTTATTACTCCTCAATATATCACCTTTAGAGTAAAGAGCATAGAAGTTTTTGTTGTATTTTCGATAAATAAATTAAGATTAATTTTATTATTAATTAATATTAAAAGATGAATTCTTTAATATGTATAAAAATAATTAAAACATCAATTAAAATGAACCGAAGGAAAGTGACATTTATTGGTTTTCCCTGTCAATAGTGACCTAATTCTAAATCATACGCTAACTTTTTAGAATGTTGTTATAATTAATTATAGAAAAATGAAATTAACGGTGATTTGATCAAGTTCACTAATCTTTTCCTTGATCATGTGGGACGCCTTTTTGTCCTTTTTCTTTTTGTTTAGGTTTAATTGTTATGAGATAATTGTGCCAATTTTTGCATACGAAATAGAAAAAAAGAATTCACATACACGTTTGTTTAACCCAATTTTCAAGGCCAAAGCAATAATTTTATATGACGGGCCACAAACAACCGAGTCAATCCGAAAGATATAAATTTTCATTAATACAACGTGATAGAGAAGTGGAAAACAAAGTCAATGACAGATAATATAATAAAAATAAAGCAGGGAAGAAATAATTCTTATTGAATAATCCTTGATAGGATGTTGAGCCGAACAGAGCTTGAAGGGCCGAACTATGACTAACTTGGGAGCAAGATGCTATGAATTACAATGTATAGAATTGTAGAGAAGAAAATTAGATTCCCCTAATGGTGATAAAAGTATGTCTATTTATAGGGCTAAATCTAAGTAACAATTCTCCTTGAACTATGGGTCCATTATGGGCATTTACTAAATCCATCTGTTACTTTTGGAAAACTTGTAACAGATGTGTAAATGCTGGAATTCCGTAACTGATGAGTTAACTCCGTAACTGATGAGTTAATTATGTAAATGATGAGTCAATCACATGTCTATTGAGTCAATTCCGTGCCTGTTGAGTCAATCTCGTACCTGTTGAGTCAATCTCGTGCATGTTGTGTCAATCTTGTAATTGATTGCCTTGTTCTGACTGTTACAATTATTTATTGCATTTATTGTACGTTACATAATTGATTTGTAACGATGGCGTAATGATGGTAAATCCCATATAATCCGGGATTAATTGATTCCTTCCTCATTTATAATTATGAGATATTCTCCCGCACCTGATCTGGGTTATTTTATAATGATCAGTTCCGAGGCTAACAGGCACGGTACGAGTATGTTCGTTCCGAGGGGTGTTTCACATATCATCTCTACATGTCATTCTTCAGTTTTCTCCAAACTTTGTTGACACGTGTCACCATTTGATAGACCCACGTGGCGAGTCTATTTTTCACTAATATAGATAGTCCCCCAACTTTTCGGTTACTCACTGTGATATGACCGGGAAGTGGAAGATTTTATCTTTTCCACCCTTGCCTCTGCCTCATTAAAAATCTTGCCGAAAAACCCAATAGGGTCAAAAATCGGGCAAAGGAAAAAAGAATGCAGAACTTAGAGATTCAGATGACAGCTCCACCGCTTATGTTCCTTTTGTCAATAATCGGTTGGTGATGAAAAAGTACTACTACCACAGAAAGCTTGATCTTGGATTTTTAGTGTCCATCCGGAACTTTTATTCTTTGAATTTTGACTCTTGGGTTTTTAGTTTTACCCGAAATTTTTATAACCTCACATCCTTAGAGACATGGCATGTTATAACTAGAAAATTTGTACATCTAATTTTGATAAAGTCGAGGAATTAATGCATCTGATTAATTTTACGATCGGGACATTCGACCATTAGCCATTTGAGTGGATGACCTTAGAAGAAGAGTACTATGGGTACTGATTTTGAGAGCGTCCTTGCATGTCTTCCAAAGAAAATATTTTACAATAGGAGGAAAGAGTTTCTGAGGATAGTCAGAGTAATCCTGAACGAATCCTCAACCTACTCAGTTTCGTCTCCAAGCTAGATGATATTTCCATTATCATGGAGGATGATGGAGAGAGTTCTCTGATTTGAGAAAGATATAACTACTGCAAATTTAAGTACCGCAATCACGTTTGTCTAGACATCATTTGGTACTTTAGGAAATATATCCGAGTACTATTTTTTCTTGGTACTTTAGAAATTTATTTGAGTGCTCATACTTAGTCTTATAGACTTAAAATATATATTTGGATGCATCGTTATATGTGCGATGCCTTAAAATTTCACCTTTGGGTGTCTAACTTTTAAATAAAAGAGAGCCTTTTTATATATTTTAAACGCTATGAAGAGGACGTCTCCTTTTTCATTCAGGCGTAAAATAGGATCGATTTATCCGAGGGGAATATTAATCCCGGTAGGATTTACAAGAGTATTGATCCCATTAAGTGTCACGACCCGGAAATCCCACCGTTCGGACCTTGATGGAGCCTAACATCGCACTCGCTAGGCAAGCCAACGTTAGAGTTCTATTTACCTTTCTCCGTTACTTTTTCTTTTATAAACAAAACTCAACAAGCTAACTCAACGAAATTACAGCGAAAATACATAATTAACCGATTATCCTTGTAATATTAATAAAATCGAAACTAGTACCACCCAGAAACTGGTGTCACAACTCACGAACATTCTATGAATATCTACAAGTATGAGTTTGAAAGAAGAATACATCTATCTAGAACGAGAAGTAAAAACAGAAATGTAACGCATAAGAGGGGACGCCAGGGCCTGCGGAAGCTTGCAGGACTACCTTGGGTCTCCCGGACGAATAGCTGCAACTGGCCTCTCGATAAGCCACAATCAACTTCAAAATCTGCACAGAAGTACAGATTGTAGCATCAGTACAACCGACCCTATGTACTGGTAAGTGCTGAGCCTAACCTCGACGAGGTGGTGACAAGGCTACGGTGGGGCATTTATAGTATAACCTATATTCAGTTTATAATAAAGCAAAAAGGAAGTGCGAAATAAAATAGAACAGTAACTTGCAGTAAATAGATACGAAACCCAGTCATCTTGCTAGTACTCAGCTATAACTAATCCTTAAGGAAATTTCAATGCTACAAAAGGAAATCACAGTAGAAGCAGCACAAATAAACAACTAAATGATGCGGTGTGCATCTCGATCCGATCATATAATCAGTAACAATATGAACATTTACCCTTATTCCTCCAGTTGCGGCGGGTAACCCGATCCCACATGTCCAACCTTATTACTCCTTGTTACGGCGTGCAACCCGATCCCACCAGACAATCACCAGTCACATATAATAACAAATGTTTCACAACTTAGCTGAAACCCTTCAAAACATGTATGCCTCAAACCAATGTAAACAAAAAACAAAACAATTAGGTAACTTCACCAATTATTACTACACAGCGAGACCAACCTGAATGTACCATGAAAATCTGACAACCAGCTTACCCATTAATGTACCACAATGAAACTACAGAACAACTAATACTTGCAAATAAGCAAAACAATATCTAACAAAAACAAATAGGCATAGAAGCACCAATATGCACGGAACATTTAAGACAGGAAGATAATATATTGGGAACGGGGAAGGGAGCAGGCTATACAAGAATTTGGCGGCGCATAGGTACTCGTCACCTCACTTATACGCCACACACATGAAATTTCACATAGCAATTAAGTCATGGATTCCTAATCCCTCAAGTCGAAGTTAGACCAAACACTTACCTCAATCTGACGACCAATTCAACGCTCAATTATCGCTTTTCCTTTATTTTCCACCTCCGGACCACTCGTATCTAGACATATCAACTTAATAATATCAATTATTTCTAAAGAAACCAACTCCAATGCACAATTACAAGTTTCCCAACATTTTTCCCAAAAAGTCAAAAATCGAGCCGGGGCCCACTTGGTCAAAACTCGAAATTCGGACCAAAACCCGAAACTCGGACCAAAACCTGAAATTCGGACCAAAACCCAATTACCCATTCACCCCCGAGCCCGTATATACAATTGGTTTTGGAATTCAACCTTAATTTAAGGTCTAAATCCCCAAATTTCGAAAATCCTAAGTTCTACTCAAAAACCCCCAATTCCACCATGAAAATCCTAGATTCTTGGTTGAAATCTTGATAATAGAAGTGAAATATTGAAAGGATTGAGTTAAGAATCACTTACCTATGATTTGGGGAAGAATTTGCCTTTGAAAAATCGCCTAAAGGGTTTGGTAGTGTTTTGAAATATTGAAAATGAGAAAAATCCCGTCTAAGTACCCATATTATGAGTTGCGGGTGTCGCAATTGCGACCAGAGCTTCGCAATTGCGAAGCTCGCAAATGCGATGGGGTCATCGCAAATGCAAGATCCTTCACATTTCCGCTGCCTTCGCATTTGCGACAAATATGTCGCATTTGCGACTACTGGCCCATCGCATTTGCAGGAAGGAGGTCGCATTTGCGATCATGGCCTTCACTAGATACTCCTCGCAATTGCGAAGAGTATCTCGCATTTGCGAGAATCAAGCTGGCACAGGTTTCTTTGCAATTGCAATCTAAATCTCGCATTTTCCATAACTGCCTACATCGCATTTGCGATGCCTGATCTTGCAATTGCGAGATCAGAGGCCTGCATTAGACACCAGACACTAACTATGTTTTCTAAGTTCTAGACACTCCGTAGCCTATCTGAAACTCACCCGAGCCCTCGGGGCTCCAACCAACCATACACGCAAGTCTAAAAATATCATACGAACTTGCTCGTGCGATCAAATCACAATAAAACTACGGATTTAACATCAAAACTCATGAATTTCTCAAGAACACGTCAAATTTACTATCTTCTCAACCGGACGTCCGAATCACGTCAAATCAACTCCAATTCTCACCAAATTTCAAAAATATGACTTAAATATTATAATAAACCTGTACCGGGCTCCGGAATAAAAAAATACGGGCCTGATAACAACGAGGTCAAACATAAATCAATTTCTTTAATTCCTTAAAATTTCAGTCTAACAATTTTCATTAAAAATTCATTTCTCGAGCTAGGGACCTCGAAATTCGAATAGGGGCATACACCCACATCCCATATTTTATTACGGACCCACCGGGACCGTCGGAACACGGGTCTGGGTCTGTTTACTCAAAATATTGACCAAAGTCAACTAAAAATCATTTTAAATTTCAACAATTATTATTTCTTCTATTTTCCACATAAATGCTTTTCGGAATTACGCTCGGACTGCGCACGCATATCGAAGAGGATAATTATAAGATTTTTAAGGCTAATGAGTGTAGAATAAGTCCTAAAACACAAAATGACCCCTTAGATCATCACAATCTCCACCTCTAAAATAATCGTTCGTCCCCGAACGGACATAGAAAAGTACCTGAACTGGCGAACAAGTGTGGATATCTACTCCGTATTTTCGGCTCGAACTCCCAAGTAGCTGCCTCAACAGGCTTACCTCTTCACTGCACTAGAACTGAAGGGTAAATCTACGACCTCAGCTGTCGATCCTGCCGGTCTAGAATGGCTACCGGCTCCTCCTCATAAGTCAAATCCTTGTCCAACTGGACATAGTTGAAATCTAATATGTGGGTCGGGTCACCATGATACTTCTGGAGCATGGACACATGAAATACTGGATGAACTGAGGATAACTATGGAGGCAACGCAAGTCTATAAGCCACCTCCCCCACTCTCTCGAGAATCTCAAACGGCCTGATATACCTAGGGACCAACTTTCCCTTCTTCCCAAATCTCATGACACCCTTCATGGGCAATACCCGAAGTAATACTCTCTCCCCGACCATGAATGCCGCATCACGAACCTTATGGTTAACATAACTCTTTTTCCTGGACTGAGCTTGTCACGACCCCAATTCGCCCTCGGTGAACATGTCGTGATGGCACCTAGTCCCTATAACTAGGTAAGCCTAGCAATGCGGAATATCAACATAACTTGTGAAATAATTAAGTAAAAGAAAGCTGGACAATCTAAAAGGAAGACTGTATATAAATGCCACTTGGCATATACAACCCAAAATAATACGGAAGTCTACAACATCACCCCAAAACCTAGAAACTCACGGGAACCACAGGCTAACAAAATATAATACACTGCTCTAACTCCAGAATGTCTATACAACTGTGAGGAAGGATAAACTTTTCACAAAAGCTGGAATAAGATAGAGACTCCTGGTCTACGGACGCGGCAGATGTACCTCGAAGTCTCTACTGTATCTCTTAACCTCGGGGATAGTGCGCCTGAGTGGAGGTACCTAGATCTGCACATGAAAAACATGCGCAGGAAAGGGCATGAGTACACCACAGCGGTACTCAATAAGTGTCAAGCCTAACCTCAGTGGGGTATTGACGAGGAAGGTCAGGGCCCTACTGAGGTTAAACATATAATAGGGATTTACAGTATGAAAACAGACATTAATAATGAATACAGCAGTGAAGTAAGACAGGTCAAACAAGGCAAAAACAAAACACAAGAACAGAGTAAACACGGAGTACGAACAACTCAACAACGATGGTAACAATGAGGATCTCCCAGGATACTATCCTGTAGTCCTTTTCTCAACTGTCTAGTGGATCTCCCGGGATACCGTCCCGTAGTCCATCATATGTATATCCAAAGGATCTCCCAGATACCGTCCCGTAGTCTATCATATGTATATCCAAAGGATCTCCCGAGATACCGTCCCGTAGTCCCAAAGTAAATATGCAGGGGGATCTCCCGGGATACCGTCCCGTAGTTCCAAAGTAAATGTTCAAGGGGATCTCCTGGGATACCGTCCCGTAGTCCCAAAGTAAATATGCAGGGGGATCTCCCGGGATACCGTCCCGTAGTTCCAAAGTAAATGTTCAAGGGGATCTCCTGGGATACCGTCCCGTAGTCCCAAAGTAAATATGCAGGGGGATCTCCCGGGATACCGTCCCGTAGTCCCAAAGTAAATGTGCAGGGGGATCTCCCGGGATACCGTCCCATAGTCCCAAAGTAAATATGCAGGAGGATCTCCCGGAATACCATCCCGTAGTCCCAAAGTAAATATGCACAGCCACAACAAGAAGACATTCAGAATTAGAGTGCAAAAATACAAGGCAACAAGAAATTCTAGTCTAACACGCTTCACGTAGTACAATTAAGGCAATTTAAGCAAATAGGCAATTCAAGTCAACTAGGCATGTTTTTCTAAACTAACATAGGCTATAATTGAAAGTACAATAAAGCAGGTAAGGAAGAAACTCAGTTTAAATATTTAAAGTAAAATCGGATTTTTCAACAATTAGCACAAGTACGTGCTCTTCACCTCCCGTACAAGGCATTCAATTACCAAATATCACATCCTAAGGGGTAAGGTCCCCCACACAAGGTTAGACAAGCCACTTACCTCGAACCGACTCAAAATCAACTTGAAACCACACGTTTGCCACGAGTATCCGACTCCAAATGGCCTAAATATATACAATTCAATTACATATCGTAAATAACATCTCATGCAACTGATTTTCACTATTTAATTCAAGCTAAGGCGCGAAATTATGTAAAATGACCAAAACGCCCCTCGAGCCCACGTCTCGGAATCGGGTAAAAGTTATATTTTCCGGACACCCATTCACTCACAGACTCATTCAACTAGAAACAATCGGAATCCGATGCCAAAAATCCCACAATTTTTCAGAATCTCGGATTGGGAAAATCTCTTCCCTTTCCTATGGTTTTCCCCTCATTTTTGATAATTAAACTAAAGAAAACAACAGGAATTAATGGTCTAACAATGAATTAGGATTAGAAAATGTTACCTATGATCTTTCTCTTCAAAACCCAAAGAAAATCGTCACTTCTTGAGCTCCCACCCGATTTTTAGAATAATGAGATGAACTCTCAGATTTTTTGGAATAAATCACACAGGCAATCTACACCTGCGGGCTCGATAACCGCACCTGCGGAAAAAGCATCGCAGGTGCGAAATTCACTTAAGTTACACTGGGGCCGCACCTACGGTCGTTTGGTGGCGCCTGCGGAACCCAGGTCGCACCTGCGACCACTGACCTAATCTCCCCTCTATTGCACCTGCGATCATGGCCCACGCGCCTGCGAGTCCGTACCTGCGAAAAAACCTTCGCAGGTGCGAGGACACCAGAAGAGCCTGGTTCAGCAGCAGCAAATTCCCCATTTTCACCTGTTAAGCATCCGAAACAACCCTGAGGCCCCCGAGACCTCAACCAAAACCACCAACCAACCTTAACACCTTATTTGAACTAGGTCGAGCCTTAAAAACACGTCTCTTAACATCAAAAACATCGATTATGCATAGGTTCAAGCCTGGGAACTTAAGAAAATTCTAGAATTCACATCTGACGCCGAAACACGTCTAAACTTATCCGAATGACCTCAAATTTTGGACACACATCCCAAATGACATGACGGGAACTACTTCAACTTCCAAAATTACATTCGGACCCTCGGATCAAAAATTCACTATCGGACCGGAAACTTCAAAAATTCAAACTTCGGCATTTCAAGCCTAAATGAGCTATGGAATTCCAAAATACATTTTGAACGCGCTCCCAACCCCGAAATCACCCAACGGAGCTAACGGAACTGTCAGATTTCCATTCCGAGGCCGTCTTCACACTGCTCCGACTACGGGCAAATTTCCAACACTTAAGCTCTCATTTAGGGACTAAATGTCCCAAAACTCTCCGAAACTCATAACCGAACGTCCCGGAAATTCAATTTAGCAGAAATAGACTTGGGGAAAACAGTTAATAGGGGATCTGGGCGTTAATTCTTAAGACGACCGATCGGTCGTCACATCCTCCTACACTTCAAAAAAAATTCGTTCGTCCTCGAACGAGCATAAAGACATACCTGAAGTAGTGAAAAGATGAGGGTAACTGCTGCGCATATCCTGCTCGGTCTCCCAGATCGCCTCCTCGGCCGGCTGACCCCGCCACTGAACCTTTACTGAAGCAATGTTCTTCGACCTGAGCTTTCTGACCTGCCTGTCCAATATAGCTACAGGCTCCTCAATATATGATAGATCCTTATCCAATTGGACTGAGCTGAAATCCAGGAATGAGACAGGTCACTGTGATACCTCCGGAGCATCGAAACATGAAATACCGGATGAACTCCTGCTAATCTGGGAGGTAAGTCAAGCTCATAAGCAACCTCCCCAACACGCCTCAATATCTCAAAAGAGCCAATAAACCTCGGACTCAACTTCCCTTTCTTCCCAAATCTCATAACTCCCTTCATAGGCGAAACCCGAAGCAGAACCCGCTCTCCGACCATGTATGAAACATCACGAACCTTCCGGTCTGCGTAACTCTTCTGTCTGGACTGGGCTGTACGAAGTCTATCCTGAATCACCTTGACCTTCTCCAATGCATCCTGAACCAACTTTGTGCCCAATATCCTAGCCTCACCCGGCTCAAACCAACCCACCGGAGATCTGCATCTCCTGCCATATAAAGCCTCATACGGCACCATCTGAATGCTGGATTGATAACTGTTGTTGTAAGCAAACTCCGCCAATGGCAAGAACTGATACCAAGACCCTCCAAACTCAATCACACACGCACGGAACATATCCTCAAGAATCTGAATAGTGCGCTCGGACTGTCCGTCCGTCTGGGGGTGAAATGTTATGATCAACTCCACCCCGGTACCTAACTCCTCCTGAACAGCTCTCCAGAACCGTGAAGTGAACTGAGTACCTATGTCTGAAATAATAGAAACTGGAATACCATGTAGACGAACGATTTCCCGAATATAAATCTCTGCCAACCGCTCCGATGAATAAGTAGTCAGTACCGGAATGAAAAGGGCTGATTTGGTCAGCCGATCCACAATCACCCAAATAGCATCATGCTTCCTCAAAGTCCGAGGAAGTCCAACCACAAAGTCCATGGTGATCCGCTCCCACTTCCACTCTGGAAGCTCAATCTGCTGAAGCAACCCTCCCAGTCTCTGATGCTCACATTTGACCTGCTGACAGTTGAGACACTTGGCTACAAACTCTGCTATATCTTTCTTCATTCTTCGCCACCAATAGTGCTGCCTCAAATCCTGATACATCTTCGCAGTACCCGGATGGATGGAATACCGCGAACTATGGGCCTCTGCTAAAATCAACTCCCAAAGCCCATCAACATTGGGCACACAAATCCGATCATGCATCCTCAATACCCCGTCATCTCCAATGATCACATATTTGGCATCACCGTGCTGGACCGTGTCCTTGAGGACAAGTAAATGAGGATCATCGTACTGACGCTCCCTGATACGATCGAATAAGGAAGACCGAGAAACCACACGAGCTAATACCCGGCAAGGTTAAGAAAGATCCAATCTCACGAACTGTCTGGATAAGGACTGAACATCTAAGGCTAGAGGCCTCCCAGCTGCATGAAGGTATGCCAAACTCCCCAAACTCTCCGCCCGGCGACTCAAGGCGTCGGCCACCACATTGGCCTTCCCCGGGTGGTATAATATAGTGATGTCATAGTCCTTTAGCAACTCTAACCATCTACGCTGGCGCAAATTTAGATCCTTCTGCCTGAATATGTGCTGCAAACTCCGGTGGTCAGTATAAATCTCACAAGGCACACCGTACAAATAATGGCGCAAGATCTTCAAGGCATGAACAATGGCAGCTAACTCAAGGTCATGGACAGGGTAATTCGTCTCATGTATCTTCAATTGTCTGGACGCGTAGGCGATCACTACCGTTCTGCATCAACACCGCTCCAAGGCCAACTCGCGAGGCATCACAAAAATTTGTATAAGACCCCGAACCAGTAGGCAATATCAAGATTGGGGCTGCAGTCAAAGCTGTCTTGAGCTTCTAAAAGCTCGCCTCACTCCTCTGTCCACTTAAATGGAGCACCCTTCTGGGTCAATCTAGTCATAGGGGATGCCAAGCCAAGGAAACTGCGAATCTCCGTAACTGAGGACGGCCTGGGCCAACTCTGCACGACCTCTACCTTATTCGGATCCACTCGAATGCCCTCACTCGATACCACGTGGCCTAAGAATGCCACAGAACTCAACCAAAACTCACATTTTGAGAACTTTGCATACAACTTCTTCTCAATCAAGGTCTGAAGCACTGTCCTCAGGTGTTGCTCGTGATCTTCCCGACTCCGGGAGTAAACAAGAATATCATCTATGAAAACAATGACGAACGAGTCGAGATGTGGCCTGAACACACTGTGTATCAAATGCATAAATGCTGCAGGGGCATTAGTTAGCTCGAATGACATAACTAGAAACTCGTAATGGCCATACCGAGTCCTAAAAGCAGTCTTTGGGATATCCGGCTCCCGAATCTTCAACTGATGGTAACCTGAGCACAAATCAATCTTAGAAAATACATGTGCGCCCTGAAGCTGGTCAAATAGATCATCAATACGAGGCAAGGGATAACAGTTCTTCACTGTAACCCTGTTCAACTGGCGATAATCAATACACATGTGCATAGAACCATCCTTTTTCTTCACAAATAAGACAAGAGCACCCCAAGGTGAAACACTGGGTCGAATAAAACCCTTATCAAGAAATTCTTGTAACTGATCCTTCAACTCCTTCAACTCAGGAGGAACCATACGGTAAGGAGGAATGGAAATGGGCTGAGTGCCCGACAACAAACCAATGCCAAAATCAATGTCTCTATCGGGCGGCATGCCCGGAAGATCAACTAGAAACACATCGGGATAATCCCGTACCACTGGAACTGAATCAAAAGAAGGGGTATCAACACTGACATCTCTCACATAAGCCAAATACGCGGCACTCCCCTTCTCAACCATACGCTGAGGTCTAAGAAAAGAGATAACTCTACTGGGAGTGTGATATAAAGTACCACTCCACTCAACACGCGGAACACCTAGCATAGCCAGCGTCACGGTCTTAGCGTGACAATCAAGAATAGCATAATGGGGCGACAACCAGTCCATGCCCAAGATAATATAAAAATCCACCATATCGAGTAACAATAAATGCGCACTGGTCTCAAAACCACGAATAGTAACCAAACACGACCGATAAATGCGGTCCACAACAAGAGAATCTCCCACAGGAGTAGAAACATAAACAAGAAAACCCAAAGAATCTCGGGCTATACCTAAATACGGAGCAAAATAAGAAGACACATAAGAATACGTGGAGCCTGGATCGAATAGAATCGATGCATCTCTGTGACAAACTAGTATAATACCTATGATGACAGAATCGAAGGCAACAACCTCGGTACGAGCAAGAATAACATAATATTTGGCCTGGCCTCCCCCTCGAGGGCGACCTTTACCTCCCCAACCTCCACCCCTAGCTGGTTGGGCAGATGGGGTAGCAGCTGGAGCTGTGATCATGGCCTGAGAACCCTGTTGAGCACGCTGTGGCTCAAAAGTCTGTGAAGATGCACCCCTAATAAGTCTGGGGGTAGTCTCTAACCATATGGCGTGTATCACCACACTCGAAACAAGCTCTGGGAGGACGTGGTGGCTGTGACTGACTAGGGTCGGGTCTGCTAGACTGACCTCTGAAAGCACCCCACGCAGGAGGCGCACTAGAAATTGGAGGTGCATAGTAAGGCTCTTGAGGCCTGGGTGGAGGTGGGGTAACGCTGGTTGCTGGAAGAGCTGAATGAACTGGGCGGACCATATAACCCCTACCATGACGACCTGCTGTTGTGGTACGGGCACCAGAGTAGTGTCCCGACTCTCGAGACCTCTTGGCCTCCCTCTCCTCTCGCTCCCTAGCGAGCATACCCTCGATCCTCCTAGAAATGCTCACTACCTGCTGATAAGGAATGTCCATCTCCAACTCTCGAGCCATGCTAGATCTGATGGGTGGAACAAGACCCTCAATGAACCGGCAAACCCTCTCGCGAACAGTAGCAACCAAAGCCGGTGCATGCCTAGCCAATCTGGTGTAACAGATAGCATACTCTGAAACTGTCATAGCACCCTGGCGTAAATGCTCAAACTCTACGCGCCATGCGTCCCTGAGGCTCTGAGGAACAAACTCTCTCAGGAACATATCTGAGAACTGGGTCCAGGTCAGTGAAGCAGCCTCGTATGGACTGTCTAACTCATAGGTGCGCCACCAATCATAGGCGGCTCCGCGAAGCTGGAAGGTTGTAAAGGAAACCCCACTAGATCCGGCTATGCCCATAGTGCGAAGAATACGGTGACACTCCTCTAGAAATCCCAAGGCATCACCTGATGCTAGTCCACTGAATACCAGAGGGTCATACTTCTTGAACCTCTCAAGTCTCCGCTGCTCGTCCTCCGAAGCAGTTGACCCTTCCTCGGGCTGAAATGGCACTACAGGCGGCACAGGAATTATCTCTGGAACCTGCTCCACATGCACTCGCTGCTCAGGAGTGCGGGCGGTGGGAGTCTGTGCTCCTCCCCCGGCTTGGGATATGGGTGCAGCAAGGGGATGCAACCCTGCCTGAGCCAGAGTGGTGTACATGGACATGAACTAAGCTAATGTCTTATGAAGGACTGGAGTAGTAGTGGCAGTAGGCATATCACGTGTCTGGACCTTGGCAGGATCTGCTGGTGGTACCTCGGCGGCAGCTCGCGCAGGTGCTCTCGCTGCACCACGTGCGCGTCCTCGGCCTCTACCCCGGCCACAGCCTCTGGCAGCTGCAAGAGGGGGGACGGGTGCCTGATCATCCCGAGTAGCACGTGTCCTAACCATCTATAAGAGAATAGAAAATAGAGGTTTAGAATTGATGTCAAAAATATTGCACGACAAGGAAATCAATGAACTAAAGATTTTTTCCTAAATAGTTACATAGCCTCTCGTAGATAAGTACATACGTCTCTGTACTGATCAGCGAGACTCTAATAAACTGGCCTGTGTTCCGTGACTCCTATGAACCTTGAGCTCTAATACCAACTTGTCACGACCCCAGTTCGCCCTCCGTGAACTTGTCGTGATGGCACCTAGTCCCTATAACTAGGTAAGCCTAGCAATGCGGAATATCAACATAACTTGTGAAATAATTAAGTAAAAGAAAGTTGAACAATCTAAAAGGAAGACTGTATATAAATGCCACTTGGCATATACAACCAAAAATAATACGGAAGTCTACAACATCACCCCAAAATATGGAAACTCACGGGAACCACATGCTAACAAAATATAATACACTGCTCTAACTCCAGAATGTCTATACAACTGTGAGGAAGGATAAACTTTTCACAAAAGCTGGAATAAGATAGAGACTCCTGGTATACGGACGCGGCAGATGTACCTTGAAGTCTCTACTGTATCTCTCAACCTCGGGGATAGTGCGCCTGAGTGGAGGTACCTGGATCTGCACATGAAAAACATGCGCAGGAAAGGGCATGAGTACACCACAGCGGTACTCAGTAAGTGTCAAGCCTAACCTCGGTGGGGTATTGACGAGGAAGGTCAGGGCCCTACTGAGGTTAAACATATAATAGGGATTTACAGTATGAAAACAGACAGTAATAATGAATACAGCAGTGAAGTAAGACAGGTCAAACAAGGCAAAAACAAAACACAAGAACAGAGTAAACACGGAGTACGAACAACTCAACAACGATGGTAACAATGAGGATCTCCCAGGATACTATCCTGTAGTCCTTTTCTCAACTGTCTAGTGGATCTCCCGGGATACCGTCCCATAGTCCATCATATGTATATCCAAAGGATCTCCCAGATACCGTCCCGTAGTCCATCATATGTATATCCAAAGGATCTCCCGGGATACCGTCCCGTAGTTCCAAAGTAAATGTTCAAGGGGATCTCTTGGGATACTGTCCCGTAGTCCCAAAGTAAATATGCAGGGGGATCTCCCGGGATACCGTCCCGTAGTCCCAAAGTAAATGTGCAGGGGAATCTCCCGGGATACCGTCCCGTAGTCCCAAAGTAAATATGCAGGGGGATCCCCCGGGATACCGTCTCGTAGTCCCAAAGTAAATGTGTAGGGGGATCTCCCAGGATACCGTCCCGTAGTCCCAAAGTAAATATGCAGGGGGATCTCCCGGGATACCGTCCCGTAGTCCCAAACTAAATATGCACAACCACAACAAGAAGACATTCAGAATTAGAGTGCAAAAATACAAGGCAACAAGAAATTCTAGTCTAACACGCTTCACGTAGTACAATTAAGGCAACTTAAGCAAATAGGCAATTCAAGTCAACTAGGCAAGTTTTTCTAAACTAACATAGGCTATAATTGCAAGTAGAATAAAGTAGGTAAGGAAGAAACTCAGTCTAAATATTTAAAGTAAAACCGGATTTTTCAACAATTAACACAAGTACGCGTTTGTCACCTCACGTGCAAGGCATTCAATTACCAAATATCACATCCTAAGGGGTAAGGTCCCCCACACAAGTTTAGACAAGCCACTTACCTCGAACCGGCTCAAAATCAACTTGAAACCACACGTTTTCCACGAGTATCCGACTCCAAATGGCCCAAATCTATACAAATAAATTGCATATCGTAAATAACATCTCATGCAACTGATTTTCACTGTTTGATTCAAGCTAAGGCGCGAAATTATGTAAAATGACCAAAACACCCCTCGGGCCCATGTCTCGGAATCGGGTAAAAGTTATATTTTCCCGACACCCATTCACTCATGGACTCATTCAACCAGAAACAATCAAAATCCGATGCCAAAAACCCCACAACTTTTTAGAATCTCGAATTGGGAAAATTGCATCCCTTTCCTATGGTTTTCCCCCATTTTTGATAATTAAACTAAAGAAAACAACGTGAATTAATGGTCTAACAATGAACTAGGATTAGAAAATGTTACCTATGATCCTTCTCTTCAAAACCCACAGAAATCACCACTTCTTGAGCTCCCACCCGATTTTTTGAATAATGAGATGAACTCTCAGATTTTTGGAATAAATCACACAAGCAATCCGCACATGCGGGCTTGATAACCGCACCTGTGGTACCTGCGGTACCTGCGGAAAAAGCATCGCAGGTGCGAAAGTCACTTAAGTTACACTGGGGCCACACCTGCGGAACCCAGGTCGCACCTTCGACCACTGGCCTAATCTCCCCTCTATCGCACCTGCGATGATGGCCCACGCGCCTGCGAGTCCGCACCTGCGGAAAAACCTTCGTAGGTGCGAGGACACCAGAAGAGCCTGGTTCAGCAGCAGCAAATTCCCCATTTTTCACCCATTAAGCATCTGAAACAACTCTGAGGGCCCCGGGACCTCAACCAAAACCACCAACCAACCTTAAAACCTTATTTGAACTAGGTCGAGCCTTAAAAACACGTCTTATAACATCAAAAACATCGATTATGCATAGGTTCAAGTCTAGGAACTTAAGAAAATTCTAGAATTCACATCCGATGACGAAACACGTCTAAACTTATCCGAATGACGTCAAATTTTGGACACACATCAAAAATGGCATGACGGAACTACTGCAACTTCCGAAATTCCATTCTGACCCTCGGATCAAAAATTCACTATCGGACCGGAAACTCCAAAATTCAAACTTTGGCATTTCAAGCCTAAATGAGCTATGGACTTCCAAAATACATTCCGAACGCGCTCCCAACCCCGAAATCACCCAACGGAGCTAACGGAATCGTCGGATTTCCATTCCAAGTCTGTCTTCACACTGCTCCGACTATGGGAAACTTTCCAACACTTAAGATCCCATTTAGGGACTAAATGTCCCAAAACTCTGCGAAACTCAGAATCGAACGTCCCGACAATTCAATTTAGCAGAAATAGACTTGGGGAAAACAGTTAATAGGGGATCGGGGCATTAATTCTTAAGACGACCGACCGGGTCATCACAGAGCTGAACGAAGGCGATCCTGAAGGACCTTGACCTTGTCGAAAGCCTCCTGTACCAAATCTGTACCCAACAACCGAGCCTCCCCCGACTCAAACCACCCAACTGGCGATCTCTATTGTCTACCATATAATGCCTCATATGAGGCCATCTGAATGCTCGACTGGTAGCTATTATTGTAGGCAAACTCCTCTAACGGCAAGAACTAGTCCCAAGAACCTCCAAAGTGAATAACACAAGCGCGGAGCATGTCATCCAAGATCTGAATAGTACGCTCGGACTGCCCGTCCGTCTGAGGATGAAATGTTGTGCTCAACTCGACCAGTGTACCCAGCTCACGGTGTACTGCCCTCCAGAAATGCGAGATAAACTGCGTACCTCGATCAGAAATGATAGACACGGGCACACCGTGAAGGCGGATGATCTCCCGAATATAAATCTCTGCTAACCGCTCCGAGGAATAGGTGACTGCCACAAGAATGAAGTGCACTGACTTAGTCAGCCTATCCACAATAACCCACACAGAGTCGAACTTCTTTTGAGTCCGTGGGAGTCCAGCAACAAAGTCCATAGTGATACGCTCCCACTTCCACTCAGGAATCTCCATCTGCTGAAGCAAACCACCAGGTCTCTAGTGCTCATACTTCACCTTCTGACAATTCAGGCACCGAGCTACATAATCCACTATATCCTTTTTCTTCCTCCTCCACCAATAATGCTGTCGTAGGTCCTGGTACATCTTGGCAGTGCCCGAGTGGATAGAATACCGAGAACTATGAGCCTCCTAAAGAATCAACTCATGAATCCCATCAACATTAGGCACACATACCCGACCCTGCATCCTCAAAACACCATCATCCCCAACGGTAACCTGCTTGGAACCACCGTGCCGAACTGTATCCCTAAGGGCCATCAAGTGAGGGTCATCATACAGTCAATCTCTGATACGCTCAAACAAGGAATACCGGGCGACTGTACAAGACAAAACAAGATGGGGATTTGAAATATCCAACCTCACGAACTGATTGGCCAAAGTAATATCTGAAGCTAGCGGCTTCCCACTGAACAAAATGAAAGCAAGGCTGCCCATACTCACTGCCTTCCTACTCAATGCATCGGCCACCACATTGGCCTTTCCCGGATGATACAATATCGTGACATCATAATCCTTCAATAGCTCTAACCATCTCCTCTGCCTCAAATTGAGATCCTTCTGCTTGAACAAATACTGAAGGTTGCGATGATCCGTGAAAACCTCACATGACATGCCATAAAGATAGTGCCTCCAAATCTATAACGCGTGAACAATGGCTGCCAACTCTAAGTCATGAACATGGTAATTCTTCTCATGCATCTTCAACTGACGAGACGCATATGCTATTACCCTACCCTCGTGCATCAATAATGCCCCGATCCCCACATGGGAGGCATCACAATATACTATGTAAGATCCTGAACCTGATGGTAATACTAACACCGGTGCTGTAGTCAAAGCTGTCTTGAGCTTCTGAAAGCTCGCCTCACACTCGTTTGACCATCTGAACGAGGTACTCTTCTGGGTCAACCTGGTCATCGGGGCTGCTATTGATAAAAATCCCTCTACAAACCGATGGTAATAACCCGCCAAACCCAAGAAGCTCCTGATCTCTGTAGCTGAAGTGGGTCTAGGAAAGTTCTTGACTGCCTTAATCTTCTTAGGATCCACCTGAATACCCTCTGCTAATACGACATGACCCAAGAAAGCAACTGAATCCAACCAAAACTCGCACTTCAAAAATTTAGCATACAACTGATTGTCCCTCAAAGTCTGGAGCACTATCCGGAGGTGCTGCTCATGCTCCTCCCGGCTACGGGAGTATATCAAAATGTCATCAATAAACACAATCACAAATGAATCCAGATAAGGCTTGAACACTTAGTTCAGCAAGTCCATAAATGATGTGGGGGCATTGTCAACCCAAAGCACTGCACCAAAAACTCATAGTGCCCATACCGTGTCCGAAAAACTGTCTTAGGGACATCGGACGCCCTAATCCTCAAGTAAATCTTTGAAAATACCTTGGCACTCTGAAGCTGATCAAACAAATCATCAATCATCGGCAACGTATACTTGTTCTTAATTGTGACCTTGTTCAACTGCCGATAATCTATACACATCCTCATTGACCCATCCTTCTTCTTCACAAACAAAACAGGTGCACCCCACGGCGAGACACTAGGTTTAATGAAGCCCTTATCAAGCAAATCCTATAAATGTTCCTTCAACTCTTTCAACTCTGGCGGGGCCATCCGGTATGGTGGAATAGAAACGGGCTGGGTACCCGAAGCCACATCAATGCAGAAGTCAATATCCCTGTCGGGTGGCATCCCCCGCAGGTCTACAAGAATTACCTCGGGAAACTCTTGAACAATAGGCACGGAATCAAGAACATAAGCCAAATAGGCCAAACATCCTTCTCAACCATACGCCGAGCCTTCATATAAGAAACAATCCTACTGAAAGAATGAACAGGGGTCCCCCTCCACTCTAATCGGGGCAACCCTGGCAAGGCTAAGGTCACTGTCTTGGCATGACAGTCCAAGATCGCATGGTAAGGTGGCAACCAATCCATGCCCAATATAACATCAAAATCAACCATATCAAGAAGCAAAAGGTCTATACTAGTCTCAAGACCCCCAATAATGACCAAACACGAGCGATAAACATGATCTACCATAATAGCATCCGGTGGAACAATAGCATCCCCCACGGGCGTTGACACATATACAGGGGCACTCAAGAATCACGGGGCACAACCAAATATGAAGCAAAATAAGAGGACACATAAGAGTAAGTAGACCCCAAATCAAATAGGACTGAAGCATCTCTACTGTAAACTGAAACAGTACCTGTGATAACAGCATCAGAGGACTCAGCCTCAGGCCTGGCTGGGAAGGCATAACACCAGGGTTGGGCCCTCCACCCTGAACTATATCTCTCGGATGACCTCTGACAAGTGGGTCTGCACCTCTAGTGGCCTAACCTCCATCTCTAACAGTATGACCCCTACCTCCAACTGTCCGGCCTCTGCCTCTAGCTGGCTGAGCAGGTGGTGCCGCAACTTGTGCCGGAACCATGGCACGGGAACCTTGATACTGTGGCTGAAAACCTGATAATCTCGGACAGGCTCTCCGAATATGCCCATAATCACCACACTCAAAACACTCATCCTGATACTGAGGCTGTGAAAACTGAGACTGGCCCTGATGAGCCGGCTGACCATGATAAAAACTCTGAAGAGGAGGTGCTCTGATAGGAGCTGGTGGTGCACTGTAGGCTAGCTTCCCAGAAGGAGGTACATAAGAACCACGATCACCTGGTGTACCGTGGGATGCCTGGAGAGCTGAATGAAATGGTCTAGGAGGATGACCTCTACCAAAAGTACCCCTGCCTCAAGATGAGGCGCCGCTGAAACCACCGGAAAGATGAGGTCTCTTATCTGAACCCTAACCTCCCTGTCCAAGAACCATCTCTACCCGCTTGGTCACATTAGCCGCATCCTAGAAAGAAATCTCGCTCCCAGTCTCCTTAGCCATATACAATCTAATAGGATGACCAAGACCCTCAATAAATCTCCTAACCATCTCTCTCTTGGTGGGAAATAGTAGAATAGCATGGCGGGCCAAATCCACGAACCGGGTCTCATACTGAGTAACAGTCATGCTGCCCTATTGGAGATGGTGTTCCTCTCTCGTAGTGATAGGCAGAAACTTCTCCAAGAAGAGATGTGAGAACTGATCCCAAGTAAGACCAAGAGATCCAGCTGGTCTAGTTAATAGATAATCCCTCCACCATTTCTTGGCGGAACTGGTCATTTGAAAAGCAGCGAAATCGACCCCATAGGTCGCCAAAATACCCACGTTCTGAAGAACCTCATGGCAGCTATCAAGATACTCCTGGGGGTCCTCTAAAGAGGCACCGCTGAAATGAACTGGGAAAAGCTTGATAAACCTATTTAATCTCCACAGAGCATTGGAGGACATAGTTGCCCCATCAATGGGCGGTGCTGCAGCAACTGGCTGAACGACCCCAACTAGATGAGCTGTTAGGGTCTGAAACTGGGGATCCATATGCTCTGGAGTATGAGTGGCAGGAGTCTGGGCTCCTCCTCCAGCCTGAGATACGGCTGGTGCCAAGGGGAATGCGCCAGTCTGGGCTACACTCTCCATAAGGCCCATTAGTCGGACCAAGGCATCCTGAAGTACTGGGTTCGCAATAAACCCCTCTGGGACCTGAGTTGGTCCTGCCGGAATGGTCTAAGCTGGAGCCCCGTCATCGAACCCCACCTGAGGCTCCGCAGTTGGAGCTGCTGCTCGGGCCCTGAGCTGAGCTCTACCTCGGCCCCTCGTAGGAGCGGCTGCTGGAGGGCCCGACTGCTAATCAGCAGAAAAAGAAGTACGTGTCCTCGCTATCTGCGATATAATAAAAATAGGAGAGTTCAGTCAGTATTGGGATAACAAGAATCTCACGACAGAGTTGAATAAAAGTGAACTTGTTCCTAACTTTATAGCCTCTGGGAGATAAGTACAGATGTCTCAGTACCGATCCCCCAGACTCTACTAAGCTTGTCCGTGAATTGTGAGACCTAGGAAACTTAGGGATCATATACCAACTTGTCACGACTCGGATTTCCCACCGTCCGGACCGTGATGGCGCGTAACATCGCACTTGCTAGGCAAGCCAGCGTTAGAGTTCTATTTACCCTTTTCCGTTACTTTTTCTTTTATAAACAAAATTCAACAAGCTAACTCAACGAAATTACAGCGAAAATACATAATTAACCGATTATCCTTGTAATATTAATAAAACCGAAACTAGTACCACCCAGAAACTGGTGTCACAACTCACGAACATTCTATGAATATCTACAAGTATGAGTTTGAAAGAAGAATACATCTATCTCGAACGAGAAGTAAAAACATAAATGTAACGCATAGGAGAGGTCGCCAGGGCCTGCAGATGCCTACAGGACTACCTTGGGTCTCCCGGACGGATAGCTGCAACCGACCTCTCGATAAGCCACAATCAGCTCCAAAATCTGCACCAAAGTGTAGAGTGTAGCATCAGTACAATCGACCCTATGTACTGGTAAGTACCGAGCCTAACCTCGACGAGGTAGTGAAGATGCTACATTGGGGAATTTATAGTATAACCTGTATTCAGTTTATAATAAAGGAAAAAGGAAGTGCAAAATAAAATAGAACAGTAACTTGCAGTAAATAGATATGGAATCCAGTCATCTTGCTAGTACTCAGCTATAACAAATCCTTAAGGAAATTTCAATGCTACAGAAGGAAATCACAGTAGAAGCAGCACAAATAAACAATCAAATGATGCGGCGTGCATCCCGATCCCATCATATAATCAGTAACAATATGAACATTCACCCTTATTCCTCATGTTGAGGCATGCAACCCGATTCCACCTATCCACCCTTATTACTCCTCAATATATCACCCTTATTCATCATGTTGCAGCGTGCAAACCGATCCCACCTATCCACCCTTATTACTCCTTGTTGCGACATGAAACCCGATCCCACCAGACAATCACCAGTCCCATATAAGAACAAATGTTTCACAATTTAGCTCAAACCCTTCAAAACATGTATGCCTCAAACCAATGTAAACGGGAAACAAAACAATTAAGGAACTTCACCAATTATTACTACACAGCGAGACCAACCTGAATGTATCATGAAAAATTGACAACCATCTTACTCATTAATGTACCACAATGAAACTACGGAACAACTAATACTTATAAATAAGTAAAACAATATCTAACAAAAACAAGTAGACATAGAAGCACCAATAGGCATGGAACACTTAAGAAAGGAGGATAATATATTGGGAACAGGGAAGGGAGCAGGCTAAACAAGAAATTTTGCGGCACATAGGTACTCGTCACCTCACCTATATGCCACACACATGAAATTTCACATAGCAATTAAGTCAGGGATTCATAATCCCTCAAGTAGAAGTTAGACCAAACACTTACCTCAATCTGACAGCCAACTCAACACTCAATTATCGCTTTTCCTCTATTTTCCACCCCCGGACGACTCATATCTGGACATATAAACTTAATAACATCAATTATTGCTAAATAAACCAACTCCAATGCGTAATTACAACTTTCCCAACATTTCCCCCAAAAAGTCAAAAATCGACCCCGGGCCCACTTGGTCAAAACCCGAAATTCGGACTAAAACCTGATTACCCATTCACCCCCGAGCCCCGATATACAATCAGTTTTGGAATCCGACCTCAATTTGAGGTCTAAATCCTCAAATTTCGAAAACCCTAAGTTCTACCCAAAAACCCCCAATTCCACTAGGGCTGTGCACGGATCGGATCGGAGATAGCACATTTTGGATTCGGATTTCATATTCTAGAAAATGCAATCCGAAATATATCGGATCGGATTCGAATTTTAAAGTTTGGATCAGATCAGATTTCAGATCTTATTATGCTTCAAAGTTGCAAACTAATATGTATATTTTCTTTGTAAAAGAGGCAATGCATTAAGAAAAAATCATGTTTATACAATTATGAGAGTACTATGGTGCCAATATAGCTAAATCTAGCAATTGTAAAGGTAATAACTTGGAGGAAGATGTAAAGGAAGTACTGACTATCCGAAATTAAAGTGTAGTATTTATACATTGCCTAATAATTTCGGACTTCAGATTGGATCGGATTAAAATATACCAATCCGAATCCGATTCGAAATACAAAATTTTAATAAACACAATCCGAAATCCGAAATTGAATGGATCGATTTGGATTTCGGATATCCGATCCAAATGAACAACCCTAAATGAAAATCCTAGATTCTAGGTCGAAATATTGACAAAAGAAGTGAAAGATTGAAAGAATTGAGTTAAGAATCACTTACCTATTATTTGGGGAAGAACTTGCCTTTGAAAAATCGCCTAAAAAGTTTGGGAGTGTTTTGAAAGATTGAAAATGAGAAAAATTCCGTCTAAGTACCCATGTTATCAGTTGCGAGTGTCGCATTTGCGACCAGAGCTTCGCAATTGCGAAGCTCGCAAATGCGAAAGGGTCATCGCAAATGCGAGATCCTTTACATTTCTGCTGCCTTCGCATGCGACAAATATGCCGCATTTGCGACTACTGGCCCATCGCATTTGCGAGCAGGAGGTCATATTTGTGATCATGGCCTTCCCTAGACACTCCTCGTAATTGCAAAGAGTATCTCGCATTTGCGAGAATCAAGCTTGCCCAGGTTTCTTCGCAATTGCGATCCAAATATCGCATTTTCATAACTGCCTACATCGCATTTGTGATGCCTGAGGTCTGTATGAGACACCAGCTATGTTTTCTAAGTTCTAGACACTCTGTAGCCTATCTGAAACTCACCCGAGCCCTCGGGACTCTAAAATAAACATGAACGCAAGTCTAAAAATATCATACAAACTTGCTCGTGCGATCAAGTCACAAAAATAACACCTAAAACTACGGATTTAGCATCAAAACTCATGAGTTTCTCAAGAACACTTCAAATTTACTATCTTCTGAACCGGACGTCCGAATCACATCAAATCAACTTCGATTCTCACCAAATTTCACAGATACGACTTAAATATTATACTGAACCTGTACCATACTTCGGAACTAAAAATATGGTCCCGATACCGACGAGTTCAAACATAAATCAATTTCTTTAATTCCTTAAAATTTCAGTCTAACAATTTTCATTAAAAATTGATTTCTAGAGCTAGGGACCTTGGAATTCGATTCCGGGCATACACCCACGTCCCATATTTTATTATGGAACCACCGGGACCGTCGGAACACGATTTCGGGTCCGTTTACTCAAAGCGTTGACCAAAGTCAACTAAAAATTATTTTAAATTTCAACAATTATTATTTCTTCTATTTTCCATATAAATGCTTTCCGGAATTATGTACGGACTGTGCATGTATATCGAGGAGGAAAATTATAAGATTTTTAAGGCTAAAGAGAGTGGAATAAGTGCTAAAACACAAGATAACCCCTTGGGTCATCACATTAAGATTTACGGGAGTATTGATCCCGGTAAGATATTGAGTCTGAGGGAATATTGATCCCAAATAAATATATATCTTAGTAGATTTGTCCTGAAGAGACAATTAATCTAATTGGATTTTGAATCCAAATTGGAGTATATGAACAAACTTCCAAGTAGAGAGGGACACATGTCCGAAATAATATATGAGATTTTTCATTTATATATACGGTATTATCGATCCGAGTCATAATAAAATTAGTCATTAAGAAAGGCTTATATATTTAATTTTAATGGTCGTTGTTGGACCAAATATAAGTCACGTGTTTGTTCAAAGTGAACTTTATTCTGGTGGCATATTTGCATACATTTATCTTGACTTAGACGTAAAACTTTCATTTTTTATCATGAGATTCTTGACTCTCACATGGAGTTCTTGATCCTTTCTGTATACGTGTAGTATTTGTATTTTTGAAGAACTCATTCAAAACTGTTTGAAGTGTTTATGCTTGATATGAGCAAGACAACTAACTGAGTTGAGATGGTGATAAATAATGTCAGAATACTCTTAGGAGTTTTATCTCCCAAGGCAATCGATTGTTTGTATCACTTCTTATAATGCCAAGTCAAATTGACTAATCTTCAAGTATAAGTAATCTCCCTAGTGTTCGAGTTTTGAGTATGAGAACTTAAACACTGGAATCATAATTTGACAGTTCGTAGTTTAATAGTCCCCGGTAGGATAGTTAGTTTCTATATTGATGGACTTTCAAATGGTCCAGTTCCAACATAGGGACGGTACCAGAGCTCTTTTTATCAAATATTTTGTACTCTGGCCGGGATCTACATAGGTTCCAAAATGTTGTCGAGGATCATGTCATACCTTGATTTGAGCTATTCATACTGACTTTGATGAGTTTTCGATTTAAAGCCTTATTACCGGAGTAATTTTTACTGCTTTCATTATAAATTTCTCGCATCATATATTTTGTTTGTCTGGTCCATGTGACATTTTAACTTTTGAACCCTTGAATATTCTCAAATATAATTCTCCTTCAACAAGGCAGTACGAGATGAGACGCACTCAGAGTTGTCGAGAGTGTACTTTTCTGTAGGTAAAGTCTAATTCTACAAGTAATTGATGAATTTATTATGCCAAAATTAATTTAGTCGAGCTTACCTCATATTCATTATAATAGATGATAGGTAAGAGATCGCCCAAATAAGGGATGACTCGACCCCGAGACTGTTTGATCCGAAAACTATATTTCTTAATAAGAGCCCAGAGTTGCTTTCGGAATAAGTGATATCAGCAGTAGATCCGAGACTAGCACATCTGGCTCGATTTTCTTGGGCTGCATAGTTTTCTTGGATTTGATCAATCGTTAAACTAATATATTTACTCTGAGTCCCCTAGCTAATTCAAGCGCCGTAGCATATGCTTCATACTCATCTTTGTTGTTAGTAATAAAATAACTTATATGAATTATCTAACTACTTTCCCTGATAGGCATTAAGCATTGTCCCTAACCCGATACTTTTAATACTTGTGGACCTAATTGTGTAAAAGGTCCAGATCCCGAGAATTATCCCAGAAATAACATGTAGTTTCTTTTACAGCTTCCGGTAACATTTTCAAGCTAAGATTAATCATGAAATCTGCTAAACTTATGATTTAATAGTCGTACGTGACTGATAAACAAGATCATATTCCCTAAGTTCGACTACTCATTAGCTAGTCTTCCAACTGTTCACGTTTATGCAAAATATTGCTTAATGAAAATATAGTGGCGACGAGAATTGAATGATATTGAAAATAAAGCCTTATATTTTGGGCAACTGCAATTAATGCCAACTTCTCAAAATGTAGATATGTAGTTTCAGTGTCTAAGAGCATTGTATAATAGATAGAAGAATGTATACCTTTATCTTCTTGAATTAAGATTGTATTTACCGAGACATCCGAGACAAATTGGTATGCCAACAATCATGCATCTTTCTCCTCAGAATTTTGAAAGTAATGATGGGTTGATGTTAGCTAGCGAGCCCGAATGATTCGACTTTTCGGACTAAACTGCCCTTTAGAAGTTTTGTAACTTTATCTTTTATTATTTGACTCCAGTTTCTTCTTTTTTCTTGACCAGATTATATCGCGTGGCCAATATTGAGCATATAAATCATTATTTTCGGTGGTATACCTATTATGTTAGCATGGGGGCAAGCAAAGCAATTTTCTTTAGCATGTAAAAGTTTAATTAACTTACCTTTAAATTCGATTTCGAGTCTCGACCAACGTAAACCTTCCTATTTGGGAAGACAGTGACAGTTTCTTCAGCATTTGACCTCGTGGCTTTTGATTCTTTCGGTTCAATGATTGTTTCCGAAAATATTTGTGTAATTTTCCATCACTATTAATGAATCATCTTCCTCGTAGTCTTTAATTATCCATCCCGCACCTATCTTTCTTTTCCAGTTGTCAAGTGCGGTATCTTTGTTAGCAATCTCGTAGGCGTTTTACCCATGATTTTCCTAAACTTCATTATTCTACTGTGAAATTTTGCAATTTAGCTAGGTGATTCCTTACCTGCTCGGGAAGGTCCGAATCTTTTTCATCCCATGAAGAAAATCCCGTACCTCTTTGCTCGAACCTGTTTTATATTTCTGCGTTTAGATTCGGATCACCCGAGAACCACCTCGGTTTCGACCCTATTTTTGACTTTCGATTGAACCTCTGTGCCTTCCTCCATTTGAATCTCGGTGCTGTTACAGTTATGCATATCATTCTCATGGGATAGTCGGTAATTCTCGGAGGTGTTTTATCCGCTCGTTTTGTTCCTTGATCTGTTTCTGTAAAGTTAGAACTAAATTTTGCAAATTAAAATTACCTGACATATTTGAACCTCATGTTTCGGTACTGTTTGGCGTAGATTCGTTTTAATTAATTTCTATACTAATAGTTGTGGTGCCAATATACCGATATACATTCTCCATATTTCTCTGCTTGTTTCTTACTTATCATTATCATGGCTATTCTTCCCTTTTCATTTTGCATGGTAAAGCCAACTCCAACTTGGTTGTCCTCAACTGTGTCGATTGGAAAATTTCGGCCACAGTGAAGGTTTAAACTAAAAATAAGCAAATATTAACAAAAATTATTAGTATCTTTGGATGAATAGCAAATTTTTCTTGAGTTCCCGGTAATGGAACCAAACTGTTTAACCCAGAAAATGATTTTCAAGGTCAAAGAAATAATTTTATATGACGGGCCACAAGAAACCGATTCAATGCGAAACATATAAATTTCCGTTAATACAACGTGATAGAGAAGTGAAAAATAAATTCAATGATAGATAATATAATAAAAATAAAGCAGAGAAGAAATAATTCTTGTTGAATAATCCTTGATAGGATGTTGAGCCGAACAGATCTTGAAGGGCCGAACTATGGCTAACTTGGGAGCAAGATGCTATGAATTATAATGTATAGAATTGTAAAGAAGAAAATTAGATTACCCTGATGGTGATAAAAGTATGTCTTATTTATAGGGCAAAATCTAAGTAACTATTCTCCTTGAATTATAGGTCCATTATGAGCATTTACTCAATCCATATGTTACTTTTGGAAGACTTGTAACAACTGTTTAAATGCTGGAATTCCATAACTGATGAGTTAATTTTGTAACTGATGAGTTAATTCCATAACTTATGAGTTAATTCTGTAACTGATGAGTCAATCACCGTGCCTGTTGAGTCAATCCCGTGCATGTTGAGTCAATATCGTACCTGTGGAGTCAATCTCGTGCATGTTGTGTCAATCTTGTAATTGATTGCCTTGTTGTGACTGTTACAATTATTTATTGCATTTATTGTACGTTACATAATTGATTTGTAATTGATGGCGTAATGATGGTAAATCCCATATAATCCGGGATTAATTGATTCCTTCCTCATTTGTAATTATGAGATATTCTCCCGCACCTGATCCAGGTTATTTTATGATGATCAGTTTCGAGGTTAATAGAAAGGTACGAGTATGTTCGGCCCCGGGGGTGTTTCACATATCATCTCTACATGTCATACTTCAGTTTTCTCCAAACTTTGCTGACACATGTCGCCATTTAATAGACCTACGTGACGAGTCTATTTTTCACTAATACAGATACTCCCTCCACTTTTCGGTTACTCACTGTGATGTGACCTGGAAGCAGAAGATTTTATCTTTTCCACCCTTGCCTCTACCTCATTAGAAACCTTGCCGAAAAACCCAATAGGGACAAAAATCAGGCAAAGGAAAAAGAATGCAGAACTTAGAGATTCAGATGACAGCTCCATCGCTTATGTTCCTTGTGGCAATAATCGGTTGGTGATGAAAAAGTACTACTACCACAGAAAGCTTGATCTCGGATTCTTAATGTTCATCCGAAACTTTATTCTTTGAGTTTTGACTCTTGGGTTTTTAGTTTTACCCGTAAGTTTCATAACCTCACATCCTTAGAGACCGGGGATGTTATAACCAGAAAATTTGTACATTTAGTTTTGATAAAGTCGAGGAATTAATGCATCTGACTAACTTTACGATCGGAACATTCGACTGTTAGCCATTCGATGTTAAGCCTTATTACCGGAGTAATTTTTACTGCTTTAACTTTTGGACCCTTGAATATTCTCAAATATAATTCTCCTTCAACAAGGCAGTACGAGATGAGACGCACTCAGAGTTGTCGAGAGTATACTTGTCTATCGGTAAAGTCTAATTCTGCAAGTAATCGATGAATTTATTATTCCAAAATTAATTTAGTCTAGCTTACCTCATTTTCATTCTAATTGATGATAGATCAGGGATCGTCCAAATAACGGATGACTCGATCCCGAGACTGTTTGATCTGAAAACTATATATCTTAATAAGAGCCCAGAGTTGCTTTCGAAGTCAGTGATATCAGTAGTAGATCCGAGATTAGCACATCCGGCTCGATTTTCTTGGGCTGCATAGTTTTCTTGGATTTGATCAATCCTTAAATCAATATTTTTACACTAAATCCCCTAGCTAATTCAAGCTCCGTAGCATATGCTTCATACTCATCTTTGTTGATAGTAATAAAATAACTTATATGAATTACCTAACTACTTTCCCTGCTAGGCGTTAAACGTCGTCCCTAACCCGGTACTTTTAATACTTGTGGACCTAATTGTGTAGAAGGTCCAGATCCCAAGAATTATCCCAGAAATAACATGTACTTTCTTTTCAGCTTCCGGTAATATGTTCAAGCTAAGTGTCGCGCCCCCTTTTCCTCACGAAATCCATGATTAGCATATTGGCATTTAGTTCTCCAAAGTTAATGCACAAAACGTGGTTGCATCCTTTGGGATTATGGAAACCCCGGTGGACTTTTGGATAAGGTTTGTCTTAAAAGGTTATTATGTGGACAACATACTAACTCGGCTAGATTTGAACATGATTCATGTACAGTTATGATCAGAGTAAGGTTGCTATGGGGGTCTAGACTGGTACTCTCAAGCGGACAACTTGAGGGGGAAAGGCACGAAACCGTCGATTGCACCACTGATCGACTAGTTTTACCGCAAATAAGCCTTTCCGAATTTAAAGGGTAATATATAGGAAGAGCGCAATCACTCATGAAGCGTTGCTAAAGGATTGATTACACACGAGTGGAATTAGATGTTGAGCATGATTTATGCAGCAGTAAATGCATGTTGTCACATATTTGCACGTTGGGAAAATAATAAAGGCGGTATTTGATAATTGAAAGACGTTTAAGGAAGGAAAACAAAGAGATAAGCCAGTTCTGTAGTAAAGGAAATTATAAATGCTAAAAAATAGACAATTAAATTTACATAGGGTAAAGGGAAGGGTGCGCACGTATTAACAAAAGAAGCATGCTTAAGACTAATTTAATAAAGGCAAGTTTGTTATGGTAAAAGCCTAAAGTCCCCAGCAGAGTCGCCCTGCTGTGGCGCCCCCTTTTCCTCGCGAAATCGGGTTTCGACATTCATTTGGGACAAGTCCCTTCCTTTTGGCAAAAGGGGTATAGAAATTGAAGGGTTGCCACCTAACGGATTTAAGATGCGTTAGGGTACCTAATGCAAGTAACTCATGAAACCAGTCTACATTACCAGAGATTGGGTAAGGGCTTGAAATTACCTTGAGGGGAAGGTGTTAGGCACCCCTCGAGGTCCACAATAGTGGGTCCCGGCCAAACTTACTTAGTGAATTAGTCATTTAACAGATGAAGCAGTCTAAGCACACATATGTAAATAAGATAACGGAAGTTTAATAGGTAATCAGTCTAAGCGCACATATGTATAAAGATAGAGAAATCCTAAGTTGTTAGCCTGTAGGATCACATCTGTACAATTCCCGGTAATCCTTTCTCAACTAGAGGGGTTACACATGGCATTAACGCACAGGTCATCATATCCTTTTACTACCCGATTACCCTCCCCTTAACGATTGTATAAGTGGTTTCAATTAAACGAACTCTAAGTGTGTATTACCCGTCCCTTCCTTGTGGTCCCGGAGATGTTTAAGACCTCTATTTTTTAGGTAGTTCTAGACTCTCCTAAAGTGTTTAAAAGGGAAAATCTAAGCAATAACAAAGAACAAATAGGACTGTTAAGTAAGACAACAATTAAGGGCTCATGTTTGCCTCCGCAAATAAACAGGCAATTAGCACGTCTCAAACATCAAGATTTCAGATGTTCCAGAAAAGGTCCTAGAACATGATATCTAGGTGAGCATGACAAACAAAGAATGTGCAGCATTATGTTAAGGCGAAGCGGTAAAGACCTAATCAGTTTGCCTACTGATTTTTAGAACCTGTTGAATCTGGGCAGTCACAAATAATTAAGCAAAGCATAGTTTTACCATTTGCAAGATTTTAAATATCCTACAGGCTTGCCTAGGCGTTGAAATTGCTTTTAAACATCTTATAGACAGGACGGTTATTGAGTTAGGTGATGTAGACATGATGTAAAGCGAATATAGACACAGTCCTAAAGCAGTATTTCTAATGCACACAAAAGATGTACATTTTACTATGCGGAATTGCAGCGGTAACTTAATAACATGATTTCTAGGTGATCATGATTATGCTGAAGCAGAATTCCGTAACAAATGAGGTAATGAGCCTATAACACATTACCTAGTATGCCAAGTGATCTAAAAACATGGTAAACATGATATAAACCTAAAGCATGATTGCAAATGCGAATAACATAATATGAGCCTAAAGCATGATTTCTAATGCAAGTAAACACAATATAAACCTAAAGCATGATTTCTACCCGGTCTCCCTACAAAAAAAATCCACATACGAATCCCTCCCCTTTACTAATTTCCTCAATATCTATTTACAAAGGTTATTATTATAGACCATAAATAAATGAATTACATAATAAATATAAGCTATGCTACAGGGAGCCTGAGATAGGCCCAAAGTGAACATGGAAATACCAGACCTTCAAAACAGTCCCCGATGCCAAGGTCTCATATCTAGTAGGGTGTCCTGGTGTGTCAAAGTTCCCTAAGGACCTCAGGGATCCCGGGAAATGCTCACAAGATCCTTTGAGTAGGGAAGTGATTATGTGCAGTGTGGAAAAGGCCAGCCCTAGTGTGCCAGAGTTCGGAGGAATCTCATGGATTCCTAGGCAGTACACACACTTAAGTAATCTAAGAGTAGAAGTGCGAGTGCTTGACATAGTTGGAATAACTTTGGGAAAGCAGTATAGAAGTAAAACATTTAGGAGTGAAAATAATTTAGGAATTGACACAGTTTGGGAAAACATTAAGAGTAAAAATATTTTGAAAACATTCTGAGGAAAGAAAGGTTCAATAAACAACAACAAAGTCACAAAGCTCAATACCACCCAGATTCAAACGTAGTTTGTTAACTAACTCTAGGTGAGGACAGACAATTTTACATATAGGGATCAGGGGTTGGGAACACAAAAATCAGAAACACAAAACAAGATAGCACATTGAGCAACAAGGACAGACAAGGGTCAATTGACATTCAGCAACCAAATTCATAGCATCCATTAGAACATAGACTACTGATTTAGAGTCTTAACAGGAAAGACATATTTGATGCTAAAGTAGTAATAGACAGTAAAGCACAGAGACTAAGTGTAGGAATAGTCATGCTGAGGGCATGGATCTAATTACAAAGAGTTAGTCATGCCAATTGAAGTTAGTGGACAGAAGAGATAAGAGCACTAAACATAAAAGTAGACATTGGTTTAAAGAAATAAGCAGACTGGAAACTTAAACAGGAATAGCATGCCGAAGAATGAACTTAAACATGCATGATCAAAGCAGTAAACAGGAAAGAATAAGTGATTGAACTAGTGCATAAGAGACATGGATCATGGAGCAACAGATAATCATACAGGTTTGAACTTCATAATGACATTAGAGATAGAAACATACTAGTTAAGGAAGCAAAAGCAAAAGGTAAAGTAGGCAGGATTCAACAGTCTAGCCTTGGCTTTCAGCCGGCTAGACAAACAATGAACACAAGCAGCAGAAAGAGGGATGAGAGAAAGTTTTTTTGTGTGTGTGTGTGTTTGAACTACTGTCCTACCTTGAGAGGTAAAACAAGAGTGTACATATAGAACTTAGGGAGTGAAACAAATAAGTTAAAAGAAATCAAGGTTCAATCAATTAGAATCAGTCAAGCAATCACAAAATCAATTCATATAGAGAGTCTGGAAAAGACCCATTTAATTAGGGGATAGTCAATTAACGGTCATACTGGGTTCAATTAAGGTAATAAATCAAAATCATACCATATAAGGAATCAATCAAGTCCCAAATTGTATTGATAGCTAATTAAGGCAATTAAAAATTGGGAACCAAGTCACAAATAAGGAAACCAGTAAAATCCAAGCACACTGATTTTAACAAGGAAATCAGTAAAAATCTTCAAAGAGTACTGATTTCATAGGAAATAATTATTTGAATCCTTAAATAGCAATCAACTAAGTAAGAATCCCAAAGGGTTATGATTTTAATAAGAAGGAAAATTGTTCAGATCCTTAACATAAGTCATTCAAGTAAAAATCCCACAAAATACTGATTTTAACAGGGAAAATCGTTTAAGTTCCTAAATAGAATAAGTTAATAGGACTGGTTCACAGAAATAAGCACAATATCGAAACCAAATTGAATAAATAAGTATAACACAAAAAATAATTTAGGGTTCGAGCATACGTGAAGATTAACCAAACACGTAAAGAGATGAATAGATTAACTATTTGAAAGTAAAAACCTTTGAAGAAAGTCTGGGAAGAACCCTAGTTTTAGAAAGAATGACTAAAAATCAAAGAAGTTTAATTAAACAAGAGATTTCTAAAGGAAAATACCCAATAATACTCGAATCGCTTCAGATCTGAGAAGATTCGAGTAGTGAAACTAGGTTTTTTCAGAAACTAGTAGAGATGAGGAGAATCAGTCAAAACCCCATGGATTCGTACTAAAAACAAGAGAAAATCCATACTCACAAACGAAAATGGCCTGAGACAAGCCGGTAAACAATTTTCAGGCAAGAATGCGGTTGAATCTCTACGAGATTCTTCTAAGAGATCATGAAATCAAATAGCCAGGGAGTATAGGAGACCGGTGGTGGTCGGAGAATGCACGAAAACACCATAGAAGGGAGCTTCTCGCCGGTGGCGGCGATTAGGGTTAGGGTAGGTCGAGAGAGAACTGGAGAGATTAGGAAAGCGAGTAACTGCAGAATGAGAAGGACGGGAGGGGTTAGGGTTCGTTGGGGATTAATAAGGTAAGTTTAATCGTAGACTGTTGATCTAAAAGATCAACGACCACGATTAAAGGGGTTATTAGGTCGGGTAGGTGCAGATTGGGCTTAAGGGTTTTGGGCTAATATTATAAAGGATTTGGGTTAATATTAAAAGGGGTTTGGGTTGGTATTAGAAGGGGTTAGGTCTGAATAAAAAGGGCTATTTGTTAAATATCTAAATAATTGATAAAACAATAATTTATAAAATAATTAACAGATTACAAAATAATTTTTATGCATAGAAATGTTTTAAAATAATTAATCAATATTTTTTTGAAATGCAACATGTTACTTTCTGGTAAAAAATAATGTAATAATGCACGCATGGGCTATAATTGCAACGTTATTGCAATTATAACCCAAGAAATATAAATGCGGCTATTTGTGAAATAATTTAAGCTTAATATAAACATAAATAAAAATATTAAGCCATAAAATTTTTATAAAGTCATTTGCGATGTAATTAATGATTATTTATATAATAATAAAAATACTGGGATAAATTAATAAAAAATCTTAGAAAAATACAGAAATTATGGAAAAATATCAATTGATGCCAATGCATAGTTTTGAAGGTATATATGCACTTAAAAAAATATTATAGGAAAATTTGGGTGTCAACACTAAGATTAATCATGAAATATGCTAAACTTATGGTTTAATAGCCGTACGTGGCTGATAAATAATAGCATATTCCCTAAGTTCGACTACTCATTTAGCTAGTCTTCCAACTGTTCACGTTTATGCAAATATTGCGTAATGAAAATATAGTGGCTACAAGAATTGAATGATATTGAAAATAAAGCCTTATATTTAGGGCAGCTGCAATTAATGTCAAATTCTTAAAATGTAGATATGTAGTTTCAGTGTCTAAGTGCATTTTATAATAGATAGAAGAATGTGTACCTTTTCAGTGTCTAAGAGCAGTTGATATGAGCATTTTAAATTGATTTGTAACTGATGGCGTAATAATGGTAAATCCCATATAATCCGGGATTAATTGATTCTTTCCTCATTTGTAATTACGAGATATTCTCCCGCACCTGATCCGGGCTATTTTATGATGATCAATTTCGAGGCTAAAATGCACGGTACGAGTATGTTCGGTCTGGGGGGTATTTCACATATCATCTCTACATGTCATTCTTCAGTTTTCTCCAAACTTTGCTGACACGTGTCTCCATTTAATAAACCTACGTGGCAAGTCTATTTTTCACTAATACAACGTTGTTTGCACCAAATGAATCATTGCAAGATATGCATCGACTATATAAACTATTACCATTTATAGTTAACTGTGTTTACCCCGAAATTAGGTAACAATTAAATTTGTACGCGCTTTTTAAGGATATGTGGTATAATTCAATACGAAAAATTAAGAATATAAAATAAATGAATTAGAGATGAAATAAACGTTCAAACTAATCGCAATATTATGGCCAAGCCTGAGCTTAGACTGACCAAAGACCTCGTCCTCGGTTGGACCCTCGGTTCAAGTCCAGCCGTGAATGAAGAAAAGAACAAATGAGCAAAAACTATAACAATAGCTAAAAGACAGAAAATAAACTTGTATTGTTTCGATTTGCGAGTTACAGTGTATATTACAAAAAGAAAAACTTCACTTTATATAGTAGGAGAGCTACAACCGTAGTATAAGTCTAAAAAAGGTAAAATCTTTCTTTCCCGGTAATTACTGACCACAATTGACATCGAGCGAGATCCACATCATGATATCCGCTTGAGTGCGAGTATCACGACCCTCTATCCGTCATGCGTAACCGTTCACCGTGTCTCACGATGTCTAAGAACTCATTCTTGGACCGGGGCGCGTCACTTTACCATACCGGATGACGGGCACACCGTTCACCCTTCCTGGATCTTATACGAAGGGTCTCGTGCATCCGTTATCTCCCTCCGTTTTCTCATCGGGAAATCGAGGTAGGCATTACCCCTGATTTTACCCTTACACAGATAGTTCCATCATTTTCCGGAGAGTAGGTTTACCGAAACCATGGGAAGAGATAGATGAACCTCGGTCCTTCCTTCGTACGTTACAACCGAGATTACGGGTCAACGAAACATCTCATCAGTCACGTCGTTGTGACTTCGGACAGGTGTCAGTCGCCGGTTGATTGTTCTCGAATGCGAAATGTCGTGCATTGATTGTTCTTCCACTATAAAAACTCTTAAAAACCAGTTCAACAAGTGAGGTAAAATATCCCAATTGATTAACTAATACTGTGGTAGTTCCAAAAAAGAATGGTAAATGGCGAGTTTGCGTAGATTATACTGATCTAAATAAAGTTTGTCTAAAAGATTCATTCCCTTTACCGCATATAGATCAATTGATTGATTCTACCGCAGGTCATGAGCTGTGAGATTTTTAGATGCGTATTCAGGTATAATCAAATAAAAATGGATCCTTTATATGAAGAAAAATCTTCATTTATTACGAACATGGAGACTTATTGTTACAAAAGTCATGCCTTTTGGTTTGAAAAACGCTGGAGCCATATTGTAATTGTAAAAAATAGACTTCACGCGTGTAATATTTCTGATAACAAGGCAATCTACGTAGATCAATGGAAACATGACAACTGGTCAGAAGTTTAGAAAGAAGTACGGGACAAAGAGGAACGGAATAGCATACGAGACAATTAGATGCGGGAGTTTCAGTCTAATTGAGGAGTTGAAGAGACACGGCCAGAATGAACCAAGGCAGAATAAAGGGTAGATTCAAAGAACTTCAATCAATGAGCTAAACATTACATAATCTTCACGCAATGGTTACGATTACCAATTGTAACGTTACGTTAATGATATTATTAGTCATTAATGCTCAATCATTAAGAAGAGTAGACGTTATATTAAGAAATTCTCTATAAAAGGGAGTAAAATCTCACTTGTATAGACACATTCGAACCACTATTGAAATATACTTACTTTTATGTGATATTATTGCTTTCTTATTTACAAGTCTAATTCTTATTATTCGGTTATCAGAAGCCCGAGTACTTCTTAAAATAGCTTTGACTAAGAATCTAATTCTTTGGTTAAACAAATTGATTCTGTTACCGGGAAACTGATAATCTTTGTTTTTTCTCGAATAATCTTTATCAAATCATGTCGAATACCAACGACAACAACCAACAAACAACTGGAACCCCAGTTCCATCACCTCAGGGATACCCACGAGGTTCAAGGGAAAACTCCCCAAAAAGATCTACAACTCACAACAATGATCAAATTGAAAACGAGCAAACAGGAGAACAAGACCCTGTGAAGCAGATAGTTAGTGAAATGTGAGTGAAGCTCTTCAAGCTTTCATGAGGGGGATACCAACTGTGTCACCTACGCCTCCTCCAAACAACATCGCGATTGTAGAAAATCCACAATCTGGACTAGCAAATTCAGGAAGTAGAGGCACTCTAAATGAATCACTTGAAGGAAGACCAGGTATGTCTAATAATTCAGATTTACAATCTTTAATACTAACATTGCAGAAACAGGTGAAGGAACAAAAAGATCGCATCGAGCAAATTCCTGGAGTACCACCTGTCATCAAGGGTATTGATATTGATAAATACACTCAACAGCCCTGGAAGCCAAGTGCATCACCTTTGCCGATTCCCAAGAAATTCAAAATGCCTGACATACCAAAGTACGATGGGACAAATGATCCACGTGATCATGTTACTGCTTTCACCACAGGAGTAAAAGGGAACGACCTGACCAAGCAAGAAATTGAATCCGTGTTGGTAAAAAAGTTTAGAGAGACACTCACCAAAGGAGCATTAACATGGTATTCTCTCTTGCCCGAAAATTCTGTTGATTCTTTTGCTAAGCTTGCATATTTGTTTATAAAAGCACATTCCGGTGCACAAAAAGTGGAAAAGAGAATAGAAGACATATTCAAAATAAAACATGGAGATACGAAGTTGCTTCGTGAATTCGTAGACAGGTTTCAACATGAAAGGATGTTTCTACCAAGAGTACCTGACAATTGGGAAGTTATGGCTTTTGCAAGTAATTTGAACGATAAAAGCTCTGAAGCCACAAGGAGACTCAAAGAAAGCTTGAGAGAGTTCCCAGCTACGACATGGAACGATGTTTATAACAGGTATAACACCAAATTACGAATTGAATAAGATACTATTGCCCAATCAAAAGCAGAAGACAAGATGAGTTCTAGATGCTTCGAGTCAGAAAGAAGAACTGGAAAAAATAGGTACGATCCGTACATGGGACCTTCGGGACGAGAGGCTCGTTCCAATTTTGAAAATCCATGGGCTGATCATAGACCGTCAAATAGAGATTCGAGCTCATCATCATCAAGATCCAAAAAGGATCGAGATGAGCGAAATATAGGTAATACAAGAATTGGAGATTACAATTTCAATGTAAGTACTTCCGAATTAATTATAGTATTAATAAATATGGGTGATAAAGTTCGATGGCCCAAAGAAATGAGATCAAATCCAAACAGAAGGAACCCAGACTTCTGGTGTGAATTTCACAATGATCATGGACACAAAACATCAGACTGCAGGTTATTGCAAGGAGAGGTAGAACACTTATTAAAACAAGGTTATCTAACAAAATTATTTAGTGAAAAAGGTAAACAAGCATATATGAAGAATAGGCAGGAGTCCCCAAAACCACCATCTCCGAAGAGAACTGTAAATCTGATAAATGGAGGAGAGGAGGTAAATGGCGTAACTTGTACTTCAGTAAGAAGGATGACCAAGTTCACAGTGACCCACCGAAAACGAACTCGTGAGACTTTGGAGGCTGACAACATCTCATTCGATGACTCAGATGCTGATGGATTACTTCTTCCACATAACGACACACTGGTAATATCATTACTTATACATGACACTAACGTGAAAAGAGTATTGATTGATCCAGTTAGCTCGGTCAATGTCATTTTTCTGAGGGTTGTGGAAGAGATGTTAATTGGGGACCGTGTAATTCCAAAAGCACGTTCCTTGTCCGGATTTGACAACTCTACTGTCATAAAAAAAAGGAGAAATTGAGCTTGATACCTATTTAGAAGGCTTCGTCAAGGAAATGAAATTTCAAGTTATAGATACAGATAAGGTTTATAATGTAATCATAGGGATACCATGGATCCACGACATGGATGTAATACCATCTACTCTGCATCAGGTAATCAAATTCCCTTCCAAATGGGGAATCCAGCAGATTCGAGGTGATCAGCAGACTTCAAGAAACATCAACTCAGTGATGCATTCCAATAAAAAAGAAATAACGGAAGAATCAAAAGACGAGGGAGAAAATCGAACAGACATGGAAGAAAACGATAAAGACACGGTGAATCAAATCACCACGGATGTCGCATCAATACATACATACATGGATTCCAGACCTGATGTTATTCAAGAACCAGAAGAGAATGAAAATATCAAGACAACGACTGAGGAGCTCGAAGTTGTTCCACTGTTCGAGCTTAAGCCTGAGCAAAAAATCCACATAGGAGCAAGGCTAAGCCCGGCCATAAGAGGTAAGTTAATTGAATATTTTAAAGTTAACGCAGATTGTTTTTCTTGGTCCCATTCAGATATAACAGGTATACCCCCAGAAGTGATGACTCATAAACTAAATGAAGACCCATATTTCGTACCTTTCAAGCAAAATAAAAGAAAGCAGGGATCATTCAAGAGTCAAGTGATCGATGAAAAGGTACAAAAACTCTTAAAAACCGGCTAAATACGTAAGGTAAAATATCCTAATTGGTTAGAAAATACCGTAGTGGTACCTAAAAAGAATGGTAAATGGAGAGTATGTGTAGATTATATGGGTTTGAATAAAGCATGCCCAAAAGACTCATTTCCATTACCACACATAAATCAAATTATTGATGCCACTACAAGTCATGAATTATTAAGCTTTCTAGATGCATATTCTGGTTACAATCAGATAAAAATGGACCCCTCAGACGAGGAAAAAACTTCCTTTATTATGAACAGGGGGACTTATTGTTACAAAGTCATGTCTTTTGGATTGAAAAATGTTGGAGCCACGTATCAAAGGCTAGTGACCCAGATGTTCCAGGAACATCTGGGGAAAACAATGGAGGTTTACATTAATGACATGTTGGTAAAGTCAACGCAGGTAGAAGATCATTTCCAACATCTCTCAACTACTTTTGAGATCCTCTGCAAGTATAACATGAAATTAAATCCAGAAAAAAACGCCTTTGGCGTCGAATCAGGTAAATTTTTGGGTTTTCTCGTATCAAATAGAGGCATTGAAGTAAATCCTGCTCAAATTAAAGCTATTGAAGAAATACCTGATATACTCACGACCAAAAAATAGTTCAAAGATTAACAAGTAGGATTGCAACTTTAGGAAGATTCATCTCAAGATCTTCAGAGAAGAGTTTTAAATTCTTCTCAGTACTAAAGAAGCTAAATATTTTCGAATGGACTGAAGAATGTCAACAAGATCTTAAAGACTTGAAGGCTTATCTATCAAATCCCCCACTACTATCTAAACCAATGGAAGGAGAAAGGTTATACATTTATCTTGCTGTTGCAGAAATAGTCGTAAGTGCAGTCCTGGTAAGGGAGGACAAAGGTAAGTAATCTCCTATCTACTATGAAAGTAAGTCCTTACTAGATGTTGAAACTAGATATCCTCATCTAGAAAAATTAGCCTTGGCTCTAATCATGGCAGCTAGAAAGTTAAGACCATACTTTCAGTGTCACCCAATAACTGTTGTAACTTCGTATCCTTTGAGATATATTTTGCATAAGCAAGAACTGTCAGGTAGACCGGCTAAATGGGCAATAGAACTAAGCGAATATGACATAGTCTATCAACCTAGGACTGCAATAAAGTCTCAGGTTTTAGCCGATTTTGTCACAGATTTTAACACTAGCATAATTCCTGAAGTAGAAAAAGAATTACAAATCTTTACCGGAGCTAATCCAGGGATATGAACTCTATTCACCGATGACTCTTCTAATATTATAGGAGTCGGGTTGGGAATTATTTTGATACCACCTTCGGGTGAAAAGATAAGGCAAGCTATTAAATGTTATCCCATCACTAACAATGAAGCAGAGTATGAAGTTGTCATTGCAGGACTCGAATTAGCACGAGAACTCTCAATTGAGCAGATTGGGATCAAAAGTGACTCTCAACTAGTGGTGAACCAGATGCAGGGGGATTATACTGCTAGAGAGACTCGAATGCAATAGTATCTGGAAAAGGCACGAGACCTGGTGAGTCAATTCCAGTCATGGAAGATTATGCAAGTACCTAGAGAGGAAAACACAGAAGCGGATGCGTTAGCTAATCTTGCAGTATTTACCGATATAACGAATAAAGACAATGCTATTGTGATACACTTATTTCATTCAGCAATTGACCAGGACAAGAATGAGGTAACATTTAATAAGCTAACCTGGGATTGGAGAAACGAAATTGTAAATTTTTTGCAGAATGGTACCGTGCCTGAAGATAATAAAGAAGCTCAAGCACTTCGCCGAAAAGCTGCACGGTACTGCCTAGTTCGTGACACTCTGTATTGCAAAATGTTTGGAGGTCCCCTAACAAGGTGCCTTGGACCAAACCAAACTGAGTACGTGATGAAAGAAGTACACGAAGGACATTATGGGAACCACGCAGGTGCAAGGTCCTTAGTCAAAACCCTAATCAGATTAGGGTACTATTGACCTAAGATGGAAGAAGACGCTGAAAATCGTAGCTCAATGCGATAAATGTCAGCGATATGCTAAAAATATGCATCTGCCCGCAGAATTACTACACCCGGTTGTATCACCTTGGCTATTTATGAAATGGGAAATGGATATAGTAGGACCTCTACCCCCAGCCAGAGGAAAGGTACAATTTTTACTTGTATTAACAGATTATTTCTCAAAATGGGTGGAGGCAGATGCTTTTAAACAAGTGCGAGAAAAAGAAGTGAAAAGCTTCATATGGTGAAACATCACATGCCATTTTGGTGTACCAAAGGAAATTGTATGTGACAATGTCCCACAATTCATAGGCTCACAAATCACAGAATTATTCCAAAGCTGGCAAATCAAACGAATCACTTCTTCACCATATCATCTCGTGGCTAACGGGCAAGCTGAGTCAACAAATAAAATCATTGTTGACAATCACAAGAAATGATTGGAAAAAGCTAAGGGAAATTGGCCTGAAGAACTACTGGCAGTACTATGGGCTTATAGAACTACTGCAAAGACAGCCACGAGAGAAACCCCATTCGCGCTTGTTTACGGCTCAGAAGTTCTAATACCAGTGGAAATTGGTGAACCGTTCATGAGATTCACAACAGCAACAGAAGAAACGAACAATGACGAGTTGAGACAAATCTGGATTTACTCGAGCAAAGGAGAGAAGCTGCTTTAATACGCATGGCAGCTCAAAAGCAAATCATAGAGCGGTATTACAACAGAAAAGCTCACCTAAGATATTTCAAAATTGGGGACTTTGTCCTTAAGAAAGTTTTTCAATCAACAAAGGAGGATGGAGCAGGAAAATTAAATCCAAATAGGGAAGAACCCTACAAAGTGCGTGGTATTGCTGGAAAAGGTGCTTATGAGCTGGAAACCATGGATGTCAGAATTTTACCAACAAGTTGGAATGTTGTTCACTTGAAGAAATATTACTTCTAAGTAAAAGGAATACCCACGGTCAGGTATCATTACGTTCAGTTTTATTTAGTACAGTTAAAATTATACTAACCATTTTAGATAATGGGCAAAAAACTAACCCATAACCAGATGATGATATTAGACCTGAATAGACACAAGGAAAAAACTGAATTCCTAGTCTAGGGTTACAACTTTCTGATGGACGTTCAAAGGGTTAAGCATTCATCATCTAAACTATATACCTTCGAGCCCCGTATGTTTTTCCTTTTCAGGAAAATGACCACAAGAAAGTAATAGTGAAGTGCTCGAGATTTCATTCTTCAAAGCTCAAACACTTGGGGCACTATGCAGTTTGGAAGAGGCAAAGAATACTATCAAAAGAGTCAAAGTTCAAGCCTGAAGATCCATTTTTCCCAACAAATCAAAAGTTATAAGCAGAATCAAAGAGCCAAAGACAAAAACACAAAGCCTGATTCAGAAACCTACAAAGAACAAACTCGTGAATGTAAACGAATGTTTAGGTTAAAGGCAGAATTTAGTTACCGGTAATAATTCATACCCCCATATATTCAAAACCTGTTGTAAAAGAAAACAGTTACGAAAGAGTCATAGACGATGCTCAAACACATGTAAAATGTTACGGAAGTTCGAATAATATAAAGACTTTATGCAAAATATTATTCGGAAAAAAACATGTGAATTCCTATCTCTCTTTTGTATGTTTACACCATTATGAAGTTGAGACGTCTTCTTCATTAAGTGTCGTTCATAAAAGGGCCCTCTTTTATAAATCGTGCTTATTTCAAAAAGACACGAAATACTGAAGTATTTTTTAATGCAAAATTAAATACCAAGGGGTAAAACAAAAACTCGAATGTAAAATAAGCAAACACTTAAGAGTAAAAAGAAAACTCGAAAAAACACAAGTCATGCTAAGAAATATAAATATTAATACTATATAATGGTAAAAACTAAGTATTAACTTAGTTTAAACCAAATTTGTTCATACAAAGTTACCCCTAAGTTGTCATTTGGGACTTACTAAACCAAACTTCACCACCAAAAGGGAGGGGGGGGGAGGGTAACCACCAATTGTTCCAAAAGAAAAAAAAAGAGGGGTTGATAAACACTTTCACTAGGCACTGGGGAGATTATCTTCATCAGCAGGAGGAGCGGCTTGAGATGGCAAGGCTTGGGCAGCAGCTTCATCAGGCACGATCTCATCACCCATAGGAACTTCAACTTCAGGTGATGAAATTTTTTGACTTTGCCGATACTTTTCAATTGTCTCCTTAGTTTTGGCAATTTCACCTTCTAAGACAAAATTTTCTTGGCCCATTTCCGTCAATGTGTCAAGCCGGGCATTCAGATAAGCCCAACTCACATCAACAACTTCCTTATCCTCAAGAGCCTCGTAATCTTTCTCCCATTGTTCAATATCGACTCTCAGCTCATCTATTTCAATCACGACAACATCATAAGAAGCTTGCAAAGGGGCAAAAGATCTTTCCAGAAATTGAATCTTGTTTGAAGATTCACGGAGGTCCTCTTGGGTCTGAGTAAGTGATTGCACAAGTTCACCAGAATAAGCCTCCTTCTGGTCCAACAAAGTCTTCAAGCTTCTTATCTCTTCAGTAGCATGAGAAAGTTGCTCCGCAAAGGAAGACTCCTGGATGTTCTTATTTTTGCCTGCTTGACTTGATGAAGCCTTCTCGATGCCCAATTTCGCTGCAATTACTCTGATTTGCTGCTCCAAGGAACCTCTATCATAATTTGCTTCATCTCCCCACTACTGGAAGATCCTACTTTGACAATAGAAGGCACAGAAATAGGGGAAGATGAAGGATACAGGGATAGAATAGGCGGGGGAGCAGAAATAGTAACATGTGCGGCAGACGAAAGTTCCACTGGAGCAGATGGAGGAAAAATAGTAAGAGGTGCCTCCTATAAAACTATGCCAAAGCCTTGGTGGAATAATTGTTCAATTGATTCATTGGCAGAGGAAGGAGTTGCATCTTCAGGAGCGGAATGCTCTAACTCAGGCACGGAAGGTGGATCAGTAACTGGAGCAGATTCGTCATCAGACACGACCTTTCTTCTCCGTGACCTCCGAATCAGTGAACCTTCCTCCTTCTCTTCCTAATCTTCAAAGGTTCGAGACCCACTTGATTTACTTTTTGATGAAGAGGAGTTCACAATAATTTCTTGGGCCTTGGCCAAAGAAAGTTTTGAAGCTAATACAGCAGCAACAGAGACCTGACGAGCGGGAAACCCTAACAAATAAAAGGGATTAGAGAAGCTTAAAAGGAGAAAGAAAGGAAATATAAAAAAAAACTACCATGGGGTTTCACTTTCCAACCAAACCTCACCGAGAGGTACTTCCTAGAACGTTCTTCCATTGGAGTAATCAACATGAATTTTTCTACCCAACCACGAAAATTGGAGACCTCCTCAACGGTTCCCATGGTTGCTGCAAAAAGAAAAAAAACAATCATGGTACTGAAGATTTATCAAAAAAAAAGATAAAGAAGAAAGTGAGCAAAACTGTACTCACGTGCAAAGTTCCACTTCTCAGGAAATGGGAGATTTTCTTCACCTACCAAACCTTTAGTAGGGACATCAACATATCGGACATACCACCCTCTATCTTTATCATCATCAGGTATAACCAAAACTCTTTTACTCATAGCCGTAAGAGTAAAAACTCCTTTGCGGAACAACATAGGAGAATAGAGATGAATGAGATGATGAAAAGTAAAAGGAACTGAAGCTAAGGTGGCTATCTAAGGCATGGTACTGCCCTCCATATAAGAGGACCGATCTCTCTCAAGCACACATTAATAAATCAATAGAATACTATGATGGAAGGGTCGATGGGAGGCTTGAATCCTAAAGTAAAAGTGTAAGTATATACAAAAGAATACCCAGTTCTGTAAGAGGTTATTCTCTGATTCTTATTGGGAACTAAGACTGGAAAGTCATATTTCCAATAACAATCTCTACGCACGAGTGAAACTAAACCCTAAGTGATTTGAGTAGGGTAAAGATCAGCATGATCATGAGATGTCATAGAAGAAAGCTATTTTCTTATGGCCTCACTATCCTTTACAAAAGAAAACTCAGCAGGAACAATCTCATCAACTTTTGGCTCATGAAGTGGTTCGTTAGGTTCTCTAGTCTTAGAAGAAGAGAAGCTCTAGCCCTAGAATAAGACGAAGAAACATTAGCCCTAGAAGATGGCGGGGGAGTAATGTTGCAAGGAGAAGAAGAACCCCTAGAAGGTGTAGAACTCAAGCTTCTTAGTCTACCACCCCTCCTACTCCGAATTGGAGCAGAAAAAAGAGATAGTTCGTCTACAATGATAACCTTCTTGGGTTCTTGATTTGAAGAAGACATACTTATGTAAAATAGGAATTTACAAGTAACGAAGGAAAGTTAGAAGTTTTTTGTGAAAGCAAAGGTAGGAAAAGGGGTATTTATACTCAGAGGCAACCGTAAAAAAAATAGAAAAAACACTGATGTGAAAGTCATAATTAGAACTGTCATTTCGTGACTGATGCAGCCGCAAAAAGCCCTAAAAGGCACTGATGAATTGCAGAATCAATCCGAGAATGCCACATGGCACGGGGATTAAATGGAAGTGACAAGCGACGCATACATTCAGAGATGGATGCAATGGTACGAGTGAAACGGCGGCAAAAAATTTCCGCCATAAATGAGTATCCACTTACCAAATATTTAATTGATAAATAAATGATAAGTGGGGGGACTATGTATTGGTAAAAAATAGACTTCACACGTGTAATATTTCTGATGACAAGGCAATCTATGTGGATCAATGGAAAAATGACAGCTGATCAGAAGTTTAGAAAGAAGTACGGGACAAAGAGGAACGTAATAGCATACACACGAGACAATTAGATGCGGGAGTTCCACTCTAGTTGAGGAGTTGAAGAGACACAGTCAGAATGAACCAAGGCAGAATAAAGGGTATATTCAAATATCTTCAATCAATGAGCTAAATGTTACATAATCTTCACGCAACAATTATGATTACCAATTGTAACGCTATGTTAATGATACTATTAGTCATTAATGCTCAATCATTAAGAAGAGTAGACGTTATATTAAGAAATTCCTTATAAAAGGGAGTAAAATCTCACTTGTATAGACACATTCAAACCACTAATGAAATATACTAACTTTTATGTGATCTTATTGCTTTCTTATTTACTAGCCTAATTCTTATTATTCGGTTATCAGAAGCCCGAGTACTTCTTAAAATAACTTTGACTAAGAATCTAATTCTTTGGTTAAACACACATATCAAAGGTTGGTGACCAAGATGCTTCAAGAATACTTGGGAAAGACTATGAAAGTATATATTGATGATATGCTAGTCAAATCTGCACGAGCAGAAGATTATTCAAAATCTTTCAAATACCTTCGAGATCCTCCGCGGCTATTATATGAAATTGAACCCAGAAAAATGTGCCTTCGGTGTAGCTTCAGGTAAGTATTTAGGTTTTCTTGTATCTAATAGAGGTATTGAAGTAAACCCTGCATAGATCAAATCTATTGAAGAAATTCTCGATATACTCACGAGCAAAAAAGAAGTACAAAGTTTGACAGGGAGGATATCATCTTTGGGGAGATTTATTTCTAAGTCTTCGGAGAAAAGTTTCAAATTCTTTTCAGTGCAAAAAGAAAAACCAGTTCGAGTGGGCTGAAGAATGCCAACAAGCCCTCAAAAACTTAAAGGCATACTTGTCAAATCCTTATTTGCTGGCTAAACCAAAAGATGGTGAGAGGTTGTTTGTTTATCTCGCAATTTCAGAAATGACTGTAAGTGCAGTTTTGGTACGAGAAAACAAAGGTAAACAATCTCCAATTTATTATGTCAGTAAATCTTTGTTGGATGTTGAGACTAGATATCCTCATTTAGAAAAACTTGCTTTAGCATTAGTTATGGCATCTAGAAAGTTGAGACCTTACTTTCAATGTCACCCTATTTCCGTAGTAACTGCATATCCTCTAAGGAATATTTTGCATAAACAAGAATTGTCAGGTAGATTAGCCAAGTGGGCAATAGAAATCAGTGAGTATGGTATTACTACCAACCTAGAACTGCAATAAAATCACAAATTTTAGCAGATTTTAGCACAAAAATAGTTCCTGAAGTAAAAAAGGAACTAAAAATATTCACTGGATCTAATCCAGGTACGTGGACTCTATTTACTGATGGCTCCTCGAATGTTAAAGGAGCAGGTTTAGGTATTGTTTTAATTCCACCTTCGGGAGAAAGTATAAGACAACAATTAAATGTTACCTCATTACTAACAATGAAGCAAAGTACGAAGCTGTAATTGTAGGGTTAGAACTGGCACGAGAACTCTCCATAGAGCAAATCGTAATTAAAAGTGATTCTCAATTGGTAGTCAACCAGATGCAGGGGACTTGCATAGATAGAGAGGAATGAATGCAACAATATTTGGAAAAGGCACGAGAACTGATAAGGCGATTCCCATCATGGAAGATTGTGCAAATACCCAGGGAAGAAAATGCGGAAGCAGATGCACTAGCTAATCTTGCATTAGTTGCGGAAATAACAAATGCAGAAAATGCTATCGTAATACATTTATTTCATTCAACACCGGACCAGGATAAAATTGAGGTAAGTTTCAATAATATGATTTAGGATTGGAGAAACGAGCTTGTTAATTTTTTTCAGTGTGGAACCGTACCTGAAGGCAAAAAAGAGTCTCAATCGCTTCGACGAACGGCTGCTCGTTACTGCTTAATTCGAGGAAATCTATATCGAAAGATGTTTGGGGGACCTTTAGCAAGATGCCTTGGATCCGTTCAAACAGAATATGTGATGAAAGAATTACACGAGGGGCATTGTGGAAATCACGCAGGAGGTAGATCTTTGGTAAAAACTCTAATTAGAGCAGGATAATACTGGCCTAAAATGGAGGAAGATGCAGAAAATATTGTAGCAAAGTGTGATAGATGCCAACAATATGGCAATAACATGCATCACCCAACAGAATTATTACATACAGTTATTTTCCCATGGCCATTCATGAAGTGGGAAATGGATATTGTGGGTCCTTTGCCACAAGCTAAAGGAAAGGTACGATTTTTGTTAGTATTAACATATTATTTTTTCAAATTGGTAGAGGCAGGAGCTTTCAAACAAGTGCGAGAAAAGGAAGTAATGGATTTTATTTGGCGGAACATTATATGCCGATTCAGAGTGCCAAAAGAAAATGTATGTGATAATGGCCCGCAGTTTATAGGCTCGAAAGTCATAAATTTTTTTCAAATTTGGCAAATCAAATGAATAACTTCCTCACCTTATCATCCTGTGGCAAATGGAAAAGATGAGTCAAGAAACAAGATTATTATTAATAATTTGAAGAAAAGAGGAATCAAAAGGCAATTGACCCGAGGTGTTACCAGAAGTATTATGGGCTTATCGAACAACAATAAAGCAGGAACGGGAGAAACTCTATTTTCACTTGTTTATTGTTCAGAAGCCTTAATCCCAGTCAAAATAGGAGATCCAAGTACGAGATTCACACAAGCAATAGAAGAATCAAATGATGAAGAGATAAGAACGAATTTGGATTTACTCGAGCAAAGAAGAGAAGTGACTCTAATAAGAATGGCAGCATAGAAGCAAATCATTGAACGATACTACAACAGGAAGACTCATCTCAGATACTTCAAGATTGAGAACTTTGTTTTGAAAAAGGTTTTTCAATCAACAAAAACAGCCGCAGTAGGAAAGTTGAACCCAAATTGGGAAAGTCCTTATAAAGTTCGAGGTATCACTGGGAAAGGATCTTATGAGTTAGAAACCATGGACGGCAAGGTGTTACCTTCGAATTGGAATGTTGTTCATTTGAAGAAATATTATTTCTAAGCAAGGGAAATACCCACGGTCAGGTATCACTATGATTTTGTTTTGTTCAGTTAAATTATACTAACAATTTTAGATGAAAGGCAAAAAGCTATCCCACACCAAATAATGATCTTAGACCTGAAAGACACACGGGATACAAAATTATTCCATGTCTGGGTTACAACCTTTCTGATGAAAATAAAAAGGGTTAAGCAATCATCATCTAAAAATATACCTCTGATTCCTGTATGTATTTTCCTTTTTAGGAAATGGACCACATGGAAGGAATAATCAAGTATCGATATTTCATACTTCAAAGCTCTAACACTTGGGGGACTATAGAAGGCAAAGAAGACTAAAAAAGACTAAAAGATTCAGAATTTGAGTCAAGCTTGGATCAACCCCAAAAACCATAAATCAAAAGTCAAGAGCTAATCAAGAGCCAAAAAACAAACCTGATTCAAAAATCTTTGTAATAAGCTTTGATAAAGTGTAAAATCACGGATGTAAATTATGAGATCCTACGAGTACTTAGGTTAAGGGCAATGATTAGTCATGCGTTGCAAGATATACTCTAGAATTTGCTAAAATCTGTTATAAGAAAAACAATTATGAAAGAATTGTAGATATTGTACAAAAGTTACTTGAATACATGTAAAGTGTTATATAATTTGAAAGTTCAAAATATGAAACTTCCACAAATTGTTCAAAATATGTATTTTCTTACTTCGTTCATATACTTACACCAATATGAAGTTGACAAGTTTTCTTCATTAGTGTCGTTTATAAAAGAGCCCTCTTTTATAAAATTCGTGTCTATACCAAAATCTCGAAATACTAAAGCATTGTTAAATGCAAGTCAAGGAGTAAAAAAAAAACTCAAACGAAATATTATATATTAAACCTGGCTAAAACTAAGTATACACTTAGTTAAAATCAAGATATTTGTTTAATAACAAACCCAAAACATACCAGGGGTAGAAAGTAGCCAACTATTCCAAAAAAAACTTCCCATTAAAAGTTCAAGAAACAAACTAAGTTTTGAAAGAATTCTATGGGGAAGAATCCAAAGTAGCACTATCAGCAACGAGAGAGGCAGAATCCAATATGGCATCATCAGCAGGGGAGAAGCTTCGACTTGAGTAGAATAGGCTTGAACACCAAATTCACCAGGAGTAAGTTCATCACCTTCGGGAACGCCGACCTTAGGTGAGGAAAAGTTTAATTTTGCTGAGTTTTTTCAATACTTTTCTTAGCCTTTATAATCTTAGAATTCAAGTCAAAGCCTTCCTGGCTAGCCTCCATCAAAGTCTCAAGGCGAATGTTCAGAAAAGCCCAGCTTACATCAAGTGTTGATTTATCTTCGAGGGCCTCGTAGTCCTTCTCCCATTGCTCAATTTCAGACTTCAACTCTTTTATTTCAATCAAAGAAGCATCATAAGAAGCCTTCAAAGAGGCGAGGGATCTCTCCAAGAACTGAAACTTATCAGAAGAGGCACAGAGGTCTTCTTGAGCTTGAGTGAGTGTTTGAACAAGATCCCCGACATAGGTCTCATTCTGATTAAGGAGTTCTTTCAAACCCCTAATCTCTTCGGTACCTTTAGAAAGTTGATCTGCAAATGAAGGCTCAAGGATGTCTTTGTCTTTGCCAACTTGACTGGAAGAGGCTTTTTCAATTTCCAATTCTGCCGCCATCACTCTTGCTTGCTGTTCCAAAGCACACTTCTCTTCATCTAAAACTTCTTTCTCCAACTGAAGACCCTCGTATTGTTCCTTCCAGTTGTACGCCTCTATACGATAATCGTTGACTAGCTGCTCAGTGTGGACAATTCTTTTCATAAGCTCCGTGCCTATCAAGTAGATCTACAAAAGAAAAGAAAGAAGCTATTATAAAACAAAAGTAAATAATCACGAGGAAAATAAAGGAAAGAGATAAGAATTGTACCTTCAAAGATGAATGAACAATATCATTCATCCATATCAAGGAACTGTGGCTTTCCAACTTCGACTTCTCAACTGGGCCAAGTAGAGGTTTCAACCATACGTCGCCTTGACCAGATTTTTTCAATAGATTACCATCCTTGGGGACTTCTATGGTAACCTTTTTCATCATCCTATTTCTACTGGAAGTACCGGCTTCAACATGAAAATTGATAGAAATAGGGACATCTGAGGAAGTGAAAACAACCACGGGAGGAGCAGTATTAGCATAAATAGGAGCAGAAATCTGAGAACCACTGGAAACTGACACTGGAAAAACGAGGCAAGGGGTACTTCTTCAGAAACAGGACCAAAATCTTCACTATCAAAACCATGGGAAAACAGTTGATCGGTAGAGTCACAAGGGGCAACATTCATTTCTTTATCAAAACTCACTAAAGTAGCGCTTTCAGGCTCATTCAAAGGAACTGAAATAACGCGCCTCCTAGCCCGAGACCTGCACACTAAGGAACCCTCTTCTTGTTTCTCTTCACCCTCAGAGCCACGAGCTCTGTCTGCTTTTCTCTTTGATGAAGAACTTAAAATAATCTCTTGAGCAAGGGACAAAGAGAGTCTTGATGAAGTAATACATGCGGGACTGATACCTCGAATGGGAAGCCCTAGTAGATAGAAAAAGTTAGTAACCTCCAAATAAATACAAAGGAAAGGAGGAAAATTAAAGAGAAGAATACAGTGAGTCTTGACTTTCCATCTAAACCTATGAGAAAGGTATTTCCAAGACCTTTCTTCCATAGGAGCAACCGATTGTAATTTCTCTACCCAAGCACGGAAGTTTGGTATTCTTTAAAAAACATCCATGGTTGCTAAAAAGGAAAAATGTCCATGAGATTATAAGTTTTTTCTTCCCTCATAAAAGAAGAAGAGATATATTTTTTAAAAAAAAACTTACGTGCAAAATTTCACTTTTCTGGAAAGGGCATGTTTTCTTTACCCGCCAAACCACTTGTGGGAGAAACAACAAAACAGACGTACCAGCCACGATCTCTCTCATCCTCAGGGCTAACCAAAACCCTTTTGCTTCTGGCTACGAGAATAAAAACCCTGAAGAAAATAACTTCGGGGAGTAAAGATGAAGCAAGTGTTAAAAGGTGAAAGGTAAGGATGCCAAATTGGTTAGATATCGAAAACATGTAACAGCCCTCCAGACTATAGGACCAATCTTTCCTAAGAAAACATTAGAGAAACGACAAAATTCTATGATCACTGGGTCAATAGGTGGTCTGAAACCTAAGGTAAAAGGATATGTATAGACAAAAGAATAACCAGCCTGGTATGAAGTTATCCTTTGATTTGAACCGGAGACTAAAACGTGAAAATCAGACTTCCAGTGACACTCTCTTCGAACAAGAGAAATCAAACCAGTAGTAATCTGGGAAAGATAAATATCGGCACGATCATGGGAAGCTAAAGAAGTAACTTGGTTCTAATCGATTCACGATCAGTAGAGAAAGAAAATTCTTGAGGAACGATTTCATCAACCGTTGGTTCTCGAATTGGTTCACTTGATTCCCTATTTCTGGCAGAAGATCTATGGATTGAAGAAGCCCTAGTCCTAGAAGAAGAAGGAGTAACAATGTTGGTTTGAGAAGTAGAACCACGAATAGACAAAGATCCTAAGTTGCGCACCTACCGCTTCTTCTACTCCTAACATGAGCAGCTGAAGGGGGAAGTTCATCTACAATTACTACTTTGCGAGAATCAGGATTTGATGAAGACATGATCATCTATGAAAATAATACATGTTGAAGAACAAGAACGAGTGAAGAAGAAGAACAATGTAGGATGAAGGTTTCGTGAAACTGAAGGCACATAAGGTATTTATAAGAAGAAGCAACTGTCATATAAAGTAAGTCATGATGGAAACGTCATAATGAAACAGTCACTTCGTGACTGACGCGACCGCAAGAAAGCCCTAAAAACCGCTGAGGAGTCGCAGACCCAATCGACGAAGGCCACGTGGCAATGTATTAAATGGAAGTGACATGCGACGCTTTGGTTCTGAAGAAAATGCAATGATACTTGGGAAACAGCGGCAAAAAATTCCCGCCATAAATACGTACCACTTCCCAAATATTCAATTGCAGAATATTCGGCAAGTGGGGGGACTCTCTGTATTAGTAGAGAATAAATAATACACATGGAATTATATGTGGTTGATAGGGCAGGAGACGTGGATCACTAAGAAGATGACAATTGGAGTGTTGTAATTAAAAGATGTACGAGTTACAAGAGGTACGAGTAAATCACTCACGAGATGAAATGATGCATATACTCTAGCCTAAATTGTTCAATGAAGAGACACGGGCAAAATGAATCAAGACAGTAGAAAGGAAAGATTCAAGAACCTCCAACTAATAAGGAAGGAGAATCAAAATCGTTACAGAATTTTCATGAAAAATTACGATTGCCAATTATAACGGTTCATTAATGTCATTAATGCGCATAATGATTCAGCCATAAAAGGAAGGAAACGTTATATTTGTAAACCCCTATATAAGGGAAGAGAATTTCACTTGTAAAAATACGTTCTGACTTATATTGAAATACAACTATTTTCTTTTGCTTTCAATCAATTATTTCAATATTTCTTGTCATGTTTATTTCCTTTCATATAATTGAGAAAGTACGGAATTTCTTGATTATTAGTAACCCGAGTTCTTCTAAAAATAGGCTTTGACCGAGAATCTTATTTTTTGATTAAACAACTATTAATATGATTATTCCAATTATATTGAGTATCATACATGTAAGAATTATAGTAAGGATCTTCGCCCCTAAATCCATTATTCAAATAACTCGAGTTTCGATAACTATAAAAAGAATTTTCTAGTTCATTGAAAAGAAGAGCGTTGTCAATCTAAAAAATCTGATTTTCAGTATCAATTAAATTTGTATGCAATTTTAAGGATATGTGGTTTAATTCAACATGAACAATTAAGAATATCAAATAAATGAATTAGAGATGAAATAAATGTTCAAACCAATCGCAATATTATGGCCAAGCTTGAGCTTGGACTGACCAATGATCTCGTCCTCGATTGGACCCTCGGTTCAAGCCCAGTCGTGAATGAAGAATAGAACAAAAGAGCAAAAACTTTAACAATAGCTAAAAGACAGAAAATAAACTTGTATTGCTTTAATTTGTGTATTACAGTGTATGTTACAAAAGAAAAACTTCTCTTTTATAGTATGAGAGTTTCAATCTTAGTACAAGTCTAAAAAATTAAAAATCTTTCTTTCCCGGTAATTACTGATCCATAATCGACATCGAACGAGATCTGCACCGTGATATCCGGTTGAGTGCGAGTATCACGGCTCTCTATCCGTCTTGCGTAACCGTTCACCTTGTCTCCCGAGGTCTTAGAACTCATTCTTGGCCCGGGGCGCGTCGCTTTACCATACCCCATGATCGACACATCGTTCACCCTTCCTGGATCTCGATACGAAGGGTCTCGTGCATCCGTGCTCTCTCTCCGTTTTCTCATCAGGAAAATCGGGATAGGCATTACCAGGGGCGAAGTTATATTGGCTCAAGGATGGTCAACTGAACACTCTTCACCGAAAATTATACTACGTATAAGGTAAAATATTACTTGTTATTGATTAAAAAATAAACTTTGAATACCCTTGCATAACCCAGTACCTTTATTGAATTTTCTGACTTCGCCATTGAGCATTACCCTCGATTTTATCCGTACACAAACTGTTATGTATTCTCGCTTTAATTTGTGAATTTTAATATTAAATTACTTGATCTGGTGCAGACATTGAGTGCCGGTAGTATTCTTTTCAAAAAGATCTTTGTCATTCTGACCTCCTGATTCAGTTAAGACAAGTAATTATATAGGTTTATTAACCTAACTTTGATAGCAATGACATTTATAATAGGTGAATCCAACAACCTGCCCTTAACGTAAAACAGTCTGATTAGTATTTTATTTATGTAACCAACTAAAATTGTACAGCAGGAGATAGTTGACACCGATATAGGATATTTTGGTGTGTTAATCTAGGATAAAGCAAATATTAGATTGGAATATGTTTGATTTAATGTAACTGCCAAATGAAGACCACTGGCTTCGGATGTGACAATGTTAAATTTTTCCTCCAAATTTCATCATTATCTAATATCACCAAAATCAGGGAGGAGATGAAAGAAACTAAGGAAACTATGTAGAGTAAAGGTATGTTTGGTATAACGGAAAATGTTTTCTTGAAAAATAAGTAGTAATTTTACTTATTTTTCGGTGTTTGATACGCAAATATTGAGGGGGGATTGACGGGGTTGGGGTGGATGGGTGTTGTAGAAAAACGAAAAAAATAATAGAAAATTGAAGTTGGAGGGGGTTAGGGTTAGATGTGATGTTCTTGGAAAATATTTTTATAATTTTTTCTAGGGAAGTAATTTTCCTCAATATCAGAAAAATATAATATCTATAAAAATTATTTTTCAAATTATTTTGTGTAATTAAACAGTGAAAAAAAAAAAAATATTTTCCGTCGTACCAAACACCCCCTAAATATCAAATACTTAGTTTGTCAGACAAAAGAGAATAATAGGAATGATCAAAGGATCCAACCTGGCGCTTTGTTTAAAACTAATTAACATACTAATGACAAGTGGAGATGAATCTTATGAGGAAACTTGTCCAGTTCGTAATCATCAATAAGTTCAATAAAATCATCTTATAACTTAGTTGACTTAATTATAGTTTTGGTTTTTGATATTTTGTTTTGGGAAAATGACACTATATAGCCACTCTCAAAATAACAGACAAAAAAAAAAATATTTTTTGTATAATATATGTATTCCTGTATGTTATATATATAAATTATACAAATTTATATATATTTTTCGGCTACCAAATATAAATAATTTTTGACGCGCTTAAAAGCGAAAAAACCTCTTTTATTTTTGGTCGAGTGCTGATGCCCAATTGATATTCTGATTATTCATTATAAAAAGCCCACCGATGAATTGCAAAGTTGAATTGGACCATTCTGAACAGCGAATTCATGACGAGTTTCATGTTGGCAAACTTTGTTGATCATGGAACAAAGTATATTTATTTTTTATTTGTGCACAAATGAATAGAAACCATAATTACACAAAATGACTTATAGACAATGTATTTCTTCCTCCAAAGGCAAATTTGAAAGAAAATAATATTGTTGCTGACGTCTTTGAGTCAAATAATTATAACATCGTGAATTTTTGTTCTTCTTTTTTTCCCCAAAGGCATTAGATGATATTCGTATACCTCTTTTTGAAATGTAACAAACAGGTACCATGAATTCGTTACAATTGCTATGAAACCCAATTTACAAGTATCAATTCACCATAAGAAGGTATACGTCGAATGTGTTTCGAAGAGGCCAAGTCAACTTAACACAATGTTAAGATTTAGCTAAAACATTCATGCTTAAACAAGAACTCGGCACATTAAAGAGACTAGGTAGACTCAAGAGGGTTCAGTTAAATTTTCTTAAAAAAAGTATGTCGTGCAAATAAGATAAAATCAAACTTCTTTGCATATGATATAAATAAAATTTGAATCCCTATACATAAAGGGAAGATTTTAGTATAACGGTAACGGTAATTAAGGTTAAATCTAAGGTATAACACTGTTGTATGTTTAAATCCCTAGATAGAATTCTGAACTTTCTTCGGCAGTTACAAGACAAAACAAAAAAGGGGCAGGGCGCAAATAACCTTAGATGTGAATCATTACAGACCTAATTAGTACTACATTAACAATAGGATGTGCAGTAAATCACTAGTAATTTGGAAACTTGGAAGTTAATTAATCCGCCAAAACTCAGTGCCCCTGATTCTCAAAGGCGGATTTCAGGTGTATTTTGACCCTTAACAAATCCATGAGCACTATTAATATACGATTTAGCTTCTCCTTTGGTGGCTGAATGGATGTATATATCCTCCATTAATATGCCCCTACATGGAACTTTAGCACTGCAATCCAGCTTCACAGCAAATTCACCTTGAGAAGTTCCAAGTATCTGTCTAAAAGTAATACCACTAACCTCTACTGCTAAATCCTGCAACAATAAACGTACTAAAAGTTTAAGAAGTTGATTTTTATCAGAAGTTGAACATTGTAAAATAGAAATTACTAACATGTTCTGTACAGTTTTCATGGTCACAGTAAAACTGATCGATAATGATAGGGTTATGAGAATCTTGCGACAATATCCTCTCGAAAATGATGTTCTTAGCGTACCCTTGGCCTCCCTGATTAAACACAACAAAAGAATTGTCAAAACGATAAAGCCGAAATGTATTTAAGTTAATACAGTAAGACGTACCTGCCACGTCTTTATTCGAGCACCATTTGTAGATTTTATGAACACCACGTCACTGACAAGAACATTTTCAACTGTGTCGTTTGATCCATGCTTTCCTAGACTTCCAATACTGCATTTCGATGAGGTTACATTAATCACTTTTGCATTTCTAAACACAGAAATTAAGTGCAAGAGGATACAGAAGAGAGGAGATGAAACTCAACCTTATACCATGCCCTGGTCCGCATATTATGTTGCTGATTTTCAGATTAGAACATCCATCTACAATTGAGATACAATCATCCCCTGCATTTTCAAGTAAATTTAGCACAATCTTCACAGAAAAAATCAAAATCATTAAGAAGAGTTTATCCTATAATTTGAGAGAGATGTCCAAAAATTACCAGTTCCAATTCGACAATGGTTAATGGAAACGTCTCGGCTGCTAGAAAGATGAATACCATCAGTATTTGGACTTTTTGCTGGGGCATCTATGGTTATGTTTGAGACAGTGGCAGATTCAGAGTTTTCAATATGAAAATGCACGTGAGGGTTGTCCTTAAAGCTTAGTCCGCTTACACTAATGTTTTGGCAATGTGAAATATCAAAAGCCTACAAAATAAACCTTTTATTAGTTAGATGCCAAAAATAAATGCTGTCATAAGTTATTGAAAAAAACCATGTTTATAAAAAGTTTTTAGAGCATCCAAAACTTACAGTTGGTTTCCTGCGGTCCTGAAAATAGAGGTAATAAAAACTGTTAGAAACCTAGACTGAAGCTTCACCAATGTCAAAAAAAAAAAGGGGGTTCAAACTAATACGTAAGTTAATTAAGTTGAAAGTAACATTTAAAAGATTCAAAAAAATGAAAGAGAAACGTTTTAAGCAAACAAATTTAACATAGTTTATATATACATCCACCTAATTATAAAACTCTACGAATAAAAACAAAAATGTACCAAATACAGAAAGCTGATAATTAATTTGCGTCAGTTAATACGTTATCATTAAATTTTCCCTTTTACTTGGTGTTATTATAAAGATTTAAAATTAACGTATAATTAAAATCTGATTCGTGTAATTGACTTACATTAACATCCCACCATTTGTGTCCCCGACCATTAATTGTTCCATTCCCACGTACTGTAAGGCCGTTAACACGTTTAATATAAATCCACTTATCACAATGAGTGGTCAAACACGTCCATTCCGAGGGTTCAATTGGTGCAACTATATTTCCTTTTATCTGCAAAATCAGTAGAGTTAGGACTTACTTAGACTAAAAATATCAGTACTTAAGAATTTCCAGTGAATTAATTACTTTAGTTAAATACCTCAATAGTGAGGCCTGGTGATATGCAAGGGCCACTCAATTTCAAGGGATGAATCAAGAACGTATTGCCAGAAGGAACGTACATCGTCGGAGAAGATGACGATGATGTGCATATTGCTTCCCATGTTTTGTTGAAAGCCTATATAGAATTTGCAGAAAAAAAAGTGCTTAGTCCATTAATTAATAGTACATATTTTACCATATAATATCTAACACTGTATAATTCATCTATTAATGAAGAGTTAAATACATTGGTTGAATCAGTCAAGCCATCTCCAACTGCACCATAATCCAGAACGTTAAACACCGGAGAATCAGGTACTGAAAAAACCAATGAAGGCAAAAGTAGTAGAGGAAGAAAGTATGAGATGAGCATCTTCATTATTATCTTATGGAACCCTAGAAAATTAAGGAAAACTTATATATACTGGTCATAAAGAAGTACTACTTGTGAATAACCTAAGGAATTTGCAATTATAAATGCATGTTATATATCTAGGACTTTATCGCATGCCGAAGTATTATTGTCCTAGTAAAACTAGTCTATGATGTATTTTAATTCAAACGTGACACAAACTAGGAACTAAATAATCAAGCAAGCAATTGAAATCCCAGTCCAGGAGTTAATTGACTACTCTAGAAGTGTAACGTACCACGTGGGGTAAAAATGAGCAGAATTGAGGGTATAATTGGAATTATAATATTTAGCAACGCCACGGCATCTAAAATTTTCCTGTCCAGATAGGATAAGCAGCAATTTGATTGGTCGAAAAAATTGAAACCATAGAATTGTGAGCAGAAGAAAGGGTTAGTGTTTGGGTCTAATGAAAGTTCATGTGAAACTAGAGTTCTGGGGAGAAGCTGAAACTCTTCAATGGCGGCTTCAACCACTGCTTGTCTGAGAAACGTAGAACATGGCTTTAATTCCAAACCCCGATTTGGCCGCTTATTTCCCTCTAAAAGCGCCCCGCGTTTCTTGGCCATGGCTCCTAAAAAGAAGGTATCCCATTTATATTACGCTAATTCAGTTCGAATCGAAAATTAAGACATTCCCCTTAATTTGTTGGTACATTCATAAGTTTTCCCGTATTGGTACACAATTAATTAACCTCTGCATCTTGATGCTCATCTAAAACCTTATTTACAGTTTGTTTGGATTGTCGTTACCTATTATATTATATCATATTGTTACTTTAAATATGATGTTTGTTTTGATTATTACTTAAAATTTATTGTATTATATCGTTAAATCCGTCATTATGCAACGATGAAATATGCCACGACCGATTTAGTGCGGCTGCCTTGTCTTTTTCTCTCATCTCATCTTTCACTATTATTAAATAATTTTATTTTATCATTTATCCTATCTTTTTATATAATAAATTTATTCCGTGTCATAATTATTTTTTATAATTTTGTAAATTTATTCTTCATATTGCTGGTGCATGATATCATGAAACAACGACAAATGATATAATTTATCCAAATATTGTGTTTATTAAACGATACAATATAATACAATACAATATGATACATTATGAAACAATGTGTAACAACCATCCAAACAAGCTGTTACTTAGAACAATCAAACTTGTTTGAAGCAAATATTATACTTCTAGTAGAAAACTTACTCATCCTGTACTAGCATGATGAATACATGATATATGTCTTTACATAAATTTGTATTTTTATACTACAGTTAATTTATTACTTACAAATCAGAATGATTTGGTGTATCACGTGGTGAGGGGCAAAAGTAAATCTTGATATTACGGGGTCGACCGAACCATTAACTATGATCCAAACTTTGTGTTTGTTTTAAGAAATTCATTAAATATATATAAAATATCAATTTAAAACATGTTAACTTAAAAGGACTAGAATCTCGAATCCATAACTTGTTTCGACATAGGGTGGAAATGGGTTTGTGATAGGACCTCTCAAGTATAAGATCGTAATGAAAAAAATGGGACAAGTTTGGAGGTTCTTATGTGTTATCCCACTCTTAATTCAGTTAAGTATGTATCAAAAGGGTTTTTGATAAATAAAAGCAGTCAACTTGATTCTGTGGCCTAATTTCCTTGCAATGAATATCAATAGTATATCTATCATCATTTATTTATGGGGTTATATAGAAGACCTTTCATTCTTAGTATTCATCATAATTAAACTATTCTATATTGAGTGTTAATACATTGCAACTGCAAAATTGAAAGAAACAGTATCTTATAAGAATAAATTTGTGCAGAATAGGCACAATTGTTTTTTGCTTTAGACATAAATGCGCTCAGAATTTGCTCTAACTAACGTAATACTAATTAATAAGAATGACCAATGCAGGTGAACAAGTACGATGATGCTTGGAAAAAGCAATGGTACGGGGCGGGACTATTCTACGAGGGCGGAGAACAAGTGGAAGTTGATGTGTTCAAAAAACTGGAGAAGCGAAAAGTTTTGAGCACTGTGGAGAAAGCTGGGCTTCTATCAAAGGCTGAAGAACTAGGCTTTACGCTGTCCTCCATAGAGAAGTTAGGAGTATTTTCAAAGGCCGAAGAACTGGGGCTGCTCAGTTTGCTGGAGAAGGCCGCGAGTTTCTCGCCTTCTGCTTTGGCATCAGCGGCGCTACCTATTTTTGTGGCAGCTATACTAGCAATCGTGTTGATACCAGATGATTCTGCGGCTCTTGTGGCGGTCCAGGCCGTTTTGGCTGGAGCACTTGGGTTGGGAGCTGTCGGGTTGTTAGTTGGGTCAGTGGTTTTGGATGGGTTGCAGGAGGCTGATTGACCACCGTGTATATCCAAAACTACACAAAAAACGGAAAAGAATGGAACCAATTCTTGAAAAAAGTCAAATAAAGGGGATAATTTTATGCTTCTTACTTTTTAGCTGTCACTGTGAGATTCAAATTGTTGTTGTAAGTTCTAGCTGTTACATGCCTTAGTTGACATTAGATTTGTGTTGAAAGTTGAAACTAAACCAATTCTTAAGGTTACGCCCTTGAATTATTTTTGTAGTTTGTATGTGAAGCAGTATAAATAATCAAATCCTTGTTCCTGTACGACTCTGAAACTAATTAGTACAAATTTCTGAATTCACTAAAAATTGATTTTGGCCTTGCTTTGTTTATGAACTAAACAGAGTCTTTCGTTAAAAGAAAACCCACAACAAGCTAGGAACAAAACGTAATAGATGAAATAACTTCGGTGGAGTTGAAGGAAGAAAAAAAACTTTCGGAGGAGAAGAGTTAAAGCACAATCAGTGCAGGAAAAAAAAAAAGAGGACAAACCTAAAGCACCAATGGAGATGCGGGGTATCGATCCCCGTACCTCTCGCATGCTAAGCGAGCGCTCTACCATCTGAGCTACATCCCCATGATATTATTAATCATATCCAAAGAAAAATTGATTCGATCAGGCGGTTTCCCTCTTCGCCCACTTTACCCGAACCCAAGGTGTACGCATGGTGCATCGTGTGCTGGTAGATTGATCTTTCATGAACTTGGCTTCGATTCTAATGAACTAATGATGCATTAAAGCATTTGATATACTTTTAAGTACTCATAGCTGTGCAAATTTTAGTGTTCCAAATTGCTTTCGATGCGTATGTTGAATGTCTCGGTGATTCTCATCGTCAAAGTTCTCCGGGCATAAGGACTGGGTTGTATATGCATCATCTATTCAAGCTTCAAAGTAGTGTGGCACAATGACCGCAAGGTAAACCAAACAATATTCAAGGATCGAAAAGATGGTGATTTTCTGCTACTGTTGTTATTGAACATTTAATTTGGTTAGATACTCTTAAGCTTTTCCTGCTTTTGCGTAAGGTTAATCCCAAAACATATTTCGATTTCCTGTCAATTCCATGCAAATAGCCTCTCGTTCTAGTTCCAAATTATCTGAGTGCCAAAATTTTTGAAGTTCTCTGTGTTGTTCTGAGCGCTAGCAGCTTAATCCGATGCATGGTATTGGTGCAACCTATCTTCCTTTGTCTTTTACATTGTCATGTCTCTATTAGATGTAAATACATCGTAGCGCTAACCAATTCAGAGGTTTTTATATGACAATAGCTACCCTGTTATACTGAAAAGTATATTGTGCTAATTTCTAAATATCAAGGAGTAAATAAAAAATATAGTGTAATAGCATTCAATTAGTGATAGAACGAATTTTTTATTTGAAAAGCAATCAAAACATCTGAGGCTGCGACGGCCCAACTTTTAGAAACTAATGCTACTGACAATTATCTCTGCTAAGAAACCCCCCTCTTATCCTCTCCTTATTTTTGGCATTTGAAGAATACTGAACAACTATAGCTGGGCTTCTGACGGTGTGTTGTTATTTTTGTCTCTCTGGTCATCAAGCTCTCTTGATCTGTACTTGTAGCGAGTAGCCCAGAGGAGATAATGTAGGAAATTTAATCCACTTAATATGCACATCAACCAATAAAACCTTTCAAGGTGATAATGATTCAAATTACTCCCGTAGAGCCATGGTGTTCGCTGAAACCTACCAGTTATATAGTTTACTATTGATACGATCACTGAACTGAGGTAATAACCCATGGCTAGTGATGCCCAAGAGACTGCTGTTGCCAATGACCTCATGCTTAAGGGGGCCTCCGTGAAGAAGAACTCCATCAAGCCAGCCAAGCTGAACAAATCAGCTGATCCCAGGAACAGATATTGCAATGCTACCCAAAGAAATGTGATAGGCAGTGGTTCAGTTGAATTCATTAAGCCAGATTGCGCTGCCACTCTCTTCCGCTTCATCTCCACTAGAGCTGCAACAGCCATGGCTACAATTGATAGGAATAGCCCAGTTCCGATTCTCTGTAGATGAGTAATGCCCATTTCACTCTTAGTCGCTGCCCTGGCGAAGGGGATTATAATATGATTATATAATGGTGCCAGTATCATGGTGAATATGACTGGAAATATTGGAAGAGAAGCTGGTGGAACTTTTAGAGCACCAATATATGTGTTCATGGTGGCTGCTTGTTGTATAGAAAATGTTGAAAGCTGAGCCAAGCAACAGTTCAGCATAACGGTTGACATAAATATTGGCAAGATCTTGATGACTATTTTCACCTCTTCTACTTGTGTGACTGTGCAGTGAAGTGATGGGTAGGCTGCTTTGTTCATTGTTGATTTATCGATGAACTTCTGGTCATTCATTTCAGTCTGAATTTCTTCCTTCCATTCCCCATGTCTTTCTTCTTCCTGACTTATCTCAGTTGTGTTTTGGGGGGATTTCCTCGTGTCTAACACATTACTGATAGAATTCTTAGGAAAAAGAGAGTTGCAAAATGTTGCTACTAGAACCTGTTGAAACAATTCAATGAAGATTACTCTATTTTAGTATGCTGGTACAGGATGCAGGCAACCAGAAGTCTAGAACATACCTTAAAAATTGTTGTAAACGGGCTTCCTTTGGGAACTTTGATCCTGTAAGTCCCAGATCCTAGGAGGAAAATGGCAATTGAGCTCAATATTGCTACGGTTGAGATACCAAAGCCCCACTGCCAGCCTTTATTATCTTCTACCCATACTACTAATGTCACTGCAATCAATGCTCCACAAGAGAGGCAGAAGATGTAATAATTGAAGAAGGTAGATCTGTGCTTCCTTCCTTGTGGCGAATTCTCATCGAATTGCTCCGCTCCATGTGCAGGAAGTGAACCTTTTATCCCTCCAATACCCAAGGCCACCAGATAAAGGCCACCAAAGAACATTGCTGCTTGGCCACGACCAGCTTCGTTACATGAGGTGTTTCTGTTTATGGATGCACAGATAGGCGGCCTCAGGGAAGGTATGCGAGCTTGAAATGTGAGCATCAATAGTCCCTGTTCCAATAGTTTTGATTATTAATAATCCATGTGACATGGTGTCCGGCTATGTTATCGTCTTCTGAGTGGTTATCTTTCATTTCTCCGAAAGGAGAAAGGCTATGTGTCGTGTTTTCTTTACCATGCTAACTAAGAACTAAAAAGCAGAATGTTTGTTATCGTGTTAGGAAGCATAGGTACTTCCTTTTGAGAACCATACAGTTGTCCCTGCAAAACTATTATGTTCATACACAAAGCCCATCTTTTTCTGGGTCAGAGAAAAGCCATGGACAGTTCTTTATAGAAGTCTTGATCACTTGAGAATTTTACCTGGTGAAGTCGGATGAAACGGACTTTGGTCAGGTGCTCAATACCTATCTTAAGTTGTGCCTTTTGTTACTGTATTTCTGTATATTGAGCTTTCATTATTTCTCCATGAAAGCTAAAGCAACATTTTATTACCAGTATGTCTTTTTCATTTTAAAATAACCTGAAAATGAGCTGCACCGATTTATGTTCCATCGGTCATCAATGGGGTTATTGTGCCTGGTCCCATTTTTCTCATTCCTGATATCTCATTGGACAGAACGAACTCAAGACATGTGAAGTTTGATATACAAACATTTATTCTTCTACAAATAATCTTTGTTTCTACTGTGCTACTGACCCACAGATTATTAAATGGCATGAAGAGAAATATACATGATGTGGGGTAAGTAAAGTAATGAAGTGGGTCTTATGCTTGTTACTATTGTTAGTGTGTGTTTGCTAGTGTTCTTAAGGGTTGTTTGGTATGAGGTATAAGAAGGTATAATGCTGGTATAAGAATTTAATACCACCTTAATACTTTGTTTGGTTAATAAACCTGGTATAAGTTATCCCGGGATTAAAATTAGTACCGAGATAACTTATACCTTGTAGAGGGTGAGGTAATTAGTGCCGGGATAACTTATACTTCTTCTTAGAAATTATGCAATTATCGTTTTTAATACAACATACCAATCAGTAATAAAAAAAATACCAGGATAACTAATCCCGGCATAAGCCGTGTTCAAACCAAACGACCCCTTAGTGTATACAATAATGTGAGTGTGGCATTACTGATTCTTCCATAGAAGACCTCACATATCTTTATAACACTATCTTATGGACTAATTGGTAATTGCATTGAATTCTGCTATCTCAAATGCAGACCTAAAAGAGCCGACTGTTTTTCTCATATTGCTGCAATGGTAAGATGATGCATGCCTGCTAATGATATCCTATTTCTTTTGTCCAGTTTCCTGTGATTGTTATTAAGGTCCAGATTGGCAGGTGTAGGAAGGTGTACTCTATCTACTTATGCTTTTGGATAGTAGCAGACTATACAATGCTAGGAAAACGTTGATCTCAAAGAGATTCAACTAGTGTTATCTGGTTAGTGCATGTTATTGAACAAATGATAATCTTAAAGACACAGATTTTACTTACCATAAATTCAATTGCCGCACTAATCAGATAGATGTAATAGGTGGTGAGGCAAGCATCAGATGAGAACCCGCCAAGTAGAGCGAGAAGGAAGGAAGTTCCCATAAAGTTGGTAACTATGTTGGCTGAAGCAGATGGAGAAAAATTCATAATTTTTGATAGATAAAGGACTAGATTGCTCGCAGTTGCCAGGTATGCTAAGTTCTCCAAAATCTCCACCACTACGTCCACAATTGAAAAAATTCAGATTGTCAGTTGTTACAATCTGTATTTTACTATTAATAAATAAATTTAGCCAGCTTATAAGTACTAATTCATGAAGTTCATTGCTGTAGCATTAGAAGCTAACATAGTGTATGGGGTTCAAATTGTAACGAAAGCAACATGTGCATGAGGAGAGGTGGTTTACTGACCCAACACAAAAGAGGCGGCAACCACACCTCCATGACATCCTTTCATGGCTGGCCTGTTTCTCCAGTCCACGTAACCTTCCCACATGGTCAATGTCTTTGCATGATCCTGCATCATAGTGCACATAAATTAAGTAAAGATTTGCTGGAGGGAATATAAAAAAGAAGAGATGAGAGCGGGAATGTGCACCATCTCTCTCTCTCTCTGTGATGTTTCTGGGATCTTGATGTAGAAGCCCCTAGTGGAAAGTCGTCCAGTACAAGAAGGAAGTTATGCCAGTGTCACCTTTAAATACTGGAAGGATGGGGATGTCAAATTGTGTAGAAAAATCTGGAATCTCTGAATGTGACCCTGCACTTAGTAATATCTTTTTGCTTAACGTATGGTAAAACCTCATATATTTATGTGTAACTTTTTTTTTGGGGGAGGGGGGGGGGAGGGGGGGAGAGAGAGGAGAAAGAAAACAAAGAAGTGGTGAGTGCTCACTATTTTCAGAATGGTATACGAGTATTAGTAAAATTTCATCTTTATATTAACTTGAGCTGCTTGGTTCACTTTAGTTTTTTAACTGTAAACGTTTGGTTTTCGAGTATTTGTGTGTCTCGTCATATTTCTTCCATCACAAAGTGCTGTATGTTCTGTGTAGCTTGTGATGTAATGCTTTTCTAAGGGTGAAAGGAATCCAATAAATTGAAATCATCTGATGAAATAGATCTCACGTTCAAGCATGTTGGGAAGGTAAATAAAACTCATGATGGGATGTCGTACTCCTTTAGTTTTATGCTCAGCTTCATCTCACTCCTATCCCACTCCGCCTTTTCTTTTCTAAATCAAAACTCAAGTGTTATATCTTCCCCTCCCCCTGCTTTGATCTTCTTCCAGATATAGTCCATGCCCTGGTACATGTTAACTTACCTTGAGTCACAGGGCTCTGTTTGAAAAATAAGCTTCAAATACCATTCCTTAACCTTTTTATTTTTGTGTCTTTGTGAGCACACACTGAGGTTGGAATCCCGAGGGATATGAAACGGGGAGAAGAGAGGAGGGTTCAGGTGGAAGATGATGAACTGAACAACTATGTTAAACTTCACCTCCTGCTTGTATGATGAATTACTATAGTTTGAACATTTGTATAATGGAATGGTCATCACATTTTGTTTAATAATATTCTCTATTCGATTTCTTTGTATCTCGTGACAGAATCTATTAGAATTGCTCTATCTCTGTCTTGATGCTCGTTGTAAAATGAGATTATTCATTATAGTCATTGTCTATAAAGAGCGGTCAGTTTCTACTTCACGTGGGGCTTGTCCTTGGCTGTGTCTGTAGAGGGTTCTCAACTTTGCCATTGCTTCTTCTTGGTACTTGAGTTATGGCATTAATTTCAGCTTATCATCTGAGGGGAACTCATGTGTGCAAGTTTCCATGTGGACCCTCTGATTGTGGGAATTATAGTCCTAAAGGTCTCAAAATTGAGTGGCTAGAAGTCCTTAAGGTCATAGCTATTTAGCATGTGCTTCTTTCTAATGTCCTGTCGCACTCTGTTGTCTAAGCAAGCAATTTCAGATAGAACGACATGAAGCAAGATAACCTAACAGTATTAGCTTGTCCACGAAAAATAATATATTTTACTTTTACTCATGCAAGTGGTGTCAAGTTGTAGCGGCCTAGCAGGTAGCCTTTTCCAATTATGTAATGGCACAGAAATTGTAAATTTTTTATCCCCTTAAAGCATATATATGCAATCATGTCATCATCATAATTTCTCTTTTCAAAAAATTGAAATTGTTTGCACCAATGACATCCTATATCTGAACTTTTCTGATCCAATAGTTTCTAAATATTTTCAGGATATTTAATATGCTTGGACATTTGAAAAAATTCCACCATCATATCACATATATGTTGTTGCAAGCAATGATGAAATACCATGGTACATCCCTGACTCCCTTTTCCGGGTCGTGCTTTTTATTTTTAAGATCAACATTGCATGTGCTTTTCCAAATTTTATGTTGTGTGCTTTGAGCACTGGGTTCTTTTCTAAATCAGAGATGTAAGAACTTTTTAACTTCAGTACATCTGAATATTTTTGCATTACCATGACATAAGTTTGATGGTAAACAGGTAATGATTTTATGGAAGTGGTGTTGTTTTTTGGCCATCAAACTGAAAGGTTACAATTATTGGTGCTGGTTTCATGACGTGCATTGCACAGTAAGAAGGGATTATTGGTTCCTATATATGGTATGTTGAGACGTCTAGAAGAGTTGGAATCTTTGACATTCCTGTTAAGTTTCGCAATTATGTTTTCCTCTCTTGTTTTTTCTTCTTTTTGGGACTCTTCCTTTGTTAGTTGTTCTTTTTTTCTTTTCTGTGTTCTTGTTATAATCTCCTATAAATATGTGGGCAAGTTCATCATTATCTGAAGTCAAATATCTTGCAAAACTTTATGCCGATGTTCACCCACCATTGCATTAGTTCGGTGGACTTCGGATGTTCTACATCCTTCTTATGCTCAACTGAAGGAGCTGGAAAACCATCATTTAAGACTATGTCTGGTTATGCCAAGTCGACAATACATCTTTTAAGTGTTTGGACTCTGGATTCTTATCCATAGTCCAGGTTATGGCAAGCTGATCATGTTGCAACTGACTTTTAGGCCCATAAAATAGTAAATATCTTCGATGGTTGCTAATGATATTCCTATTGGGACCTTACCAAGCATTTTGTGCTCAATTTTGAAAGCTCCTATTGTGACAGGGAGGCCTTAGTCAAGAAATTGGTGAATTGGGTAAAAAATGTCCTCATTCCTTTATGTGGCTCACAGCTTTTTAGTGTTCCCGCTGTATATTTATCTGTACTAACAGGGCTGAAGTGCTTCTTTTTGTTTCCCGCTTCAGATTATTGCACTGCTTGCTGCTTTTGGAATCTAAATTGTTTACTTCATTATCTTGGGAAATTCAAGATGAAGAGCCAGTAGCCACATAGTTTTTAGCATTACTCTCCTGTGCCTATCATTTTTGTCTTAGAGTTCCTGTATCTGTCCTCTGGAAAGAGCCGGTGAATGGGAGTGGGATGTGAAGTGGATATAAGTATTCCTATTTCTGGACAGAGATCGGAAGTTTTTTTGTTAGGAAAAGGACCTGGACAGGAAAAGGCTTACCTGATTGGTTGCTTGGTCTCAGGAGTCGGGGGTCCCATGTGCCCTTTTCCTTCTGAAAGAGGGAACTCCAGTGGACAGTGGTGCTATTTTGAAACCTAAGTAGACCACTTGAATGTCCAGTCTGGATGATGCCAAATGCATTTGATAAACAAAAATAATTCAGTTTATAGCTACACCACGGCCTAAAATATTAGGACCTTGGTGTAAATGTCAGCAAATGATTCATATATTAAAAAAAAAAAAATCAGCAAAAATAGTTCTGAAACACTCTTAAGGTTTCGAGGAAATACATCTGTTGCAATTGATATGCCTAGCATATGCAAGTTTGACACCATTAACTAAGTTGTGATAATTTTTTTCCTTACTAGCTGGAGAGACTTAGCAACCTGCAACTCTTTGCTGAGTTAACATACAAATGAGTTAAACTTGAGACAAGCTACCAGTCCCTTGTCCTTGTAGTTAAAAGGAAGTTCATTCCCAGAAAACAAACAAGGGCATAGCCTTTGTACAGTTGAAGTCCTAATCTTTTGTAATCTAATTCATCATGTAAAGAATGAAAATTCACGTATTGAAGAGCCAGTCTGAAAAGTGAGTGTGACGTTTTTAAGACGGAGGATGAAAGAGATTATCATAGGGAAAACTGGAATTGCTGGGATTTTTGTGTGTTTAGAAGTCTTTTCTTTCGTCCCCTCTAGCTGACATTCTTTAAGAATATTCTTGACCTTTCTTGAAAGGTGTTTTTTGGTATAATTAGGAAACAGTCAAGCCATTCTGCAGGCAGGAATGTACTAGAAAGAGCTTAGATGTTAGTATAATGACATAGAAAATGTAAATTCTCAAATTAGTTCAAATGACTATGTTATATTTTCTTCAGAATGTTGGTAGGAAAGTGTTCATATCAGGCACTTGGGCGCTTAATTTCGGTAGATGAGTGCAGTGTTTATCCGAAGTTGAAAAGACACTCGTTCAGGAATCTGGTTGGTAGATATCTTACTATAAATATTTCCCTGGTACACTTATTTAAAGTTTAAAGGTCCTTTTTTTACCTTGATGAGACGCAAAGTGCTAATTTATTCGACCGACAGTGGTACCACCAAATTATTTGGGGGGTCTCAACCACCGACCAACTGATTTTGGATTGTCTTTTAGCACTATAGAGAAGTATTAACTAACTTCAGTTTTCTTCATCTTCCTCTGGTTTAGGATATGGTCGATCGTAAAAGTTCTTCGGAAAATTAGATTGGTCCCGTAATCAAACAAGCCGTCTAAAACTTATGAAGCATATGACCCTAGGGGAACTCACTGCTTTTACCTTTGAACTAGTAGTACAATAAGTATACTAGCTTTCTATCTCAATTTTATACTACTCCCTCCCGTCCAAAATAAGTAATTTTTTGGTATTTATTCTGTGGTCCAAAATAAGTGGTTTTTTTCAGATTTCAAAAATAAATTAATTATTTTTTTCCTACATTGCCCTTGAAGTAAATAGTGTTGGAGTAGGTGTTGAGAGTGTTTATATGAAGAGATAGTAAATGTTAATATGATCAATTTCATTGCTAATTAATGTTAAAAGGTGAATTTCTTAATATGTGTGAAAACAACCAAAAAAATCACTTATTTTGAACCGGAACCGGAGGGAGTATTGTTGATTCAATTTTGTTTTTTTCGTTTTTGTTTTGTTGTTGTTGTCAACTTGAGAATATTGAGCCTCATGTTTTCAAAACTCCAATATGGATATTGAACTGTTTAGTGTTTAATCTAAATGGTCCTTGAAGTATTTCACTTGGTCCCTGTAATATGCCGGTAAGTGGTAACCAAAATGCACCTGTGGTTGTAATCGTTTTGATATAACAGCTAAAAGCCGTTTGCTAATAATCAGAGAAACCTAGTAGTTATCAGCACCAACCGAAGAGCTAGCTGAAGAAGTTAAAGCAATTAGAATCAAATGAAGTCTCAAGTAAAATATATATTGAAGAAGGCGGAGGGTGACAGTCTGATGTAAAGTTCAGAAATCATAACGTGAAATTAACCCTTAGTAATACATTTGGGATCCAGAGTAGTGCCTGAGCAGACACTTGGCTATGTGATCATTGAAAAAAAAAAAAAAAACAAAGGTCATACAGTTGAGCATATAATTGAAAGGGTGCAGAATGCATATAATTGAAATCAGGAAAAAGTTGAGAATAGCTTATACTATCACTAGTTTATACTTTTCTTTCCTCCTTTAGTCAACTTCTTCTGTCTTTTTTCTCTTTCACATTGTTTGGCTGGAAATTATGTATGAGCTTATTAACATCTTAAAGGGCCACTGATTGAGGTTTGTTCCATAATTTTTATAAGTGTAAATGGTTTTTTTAAAGAGCATGTAGCATATTTGTTTTATGAAATAATTAATCTAACACTTAAAAAGTTGGTGATATATATATATATATACGATTTAGTACTAAGTAATTATGTAAAAATGAACTGTTTTTTTAATCCGAACACCACAAAGATAACTCCCTCTCTCACTCTCTTATGGTTTGCTGAACTGCTCCTTTCGTTAAAACACATGATTAAAGAAGAAGGGATGTATAGAAAGAGAGTTGGTAGGTTTTCCGTTACCTGTTTATGATCACTATTTTCTTTTTCAAGTAGAATCTGTTTCTTACTAGTATCTATTTGTGAGATACACTAACTAATACTCTATCCACGTAAACACTTGGCTACAGATCTGATACGTGAAAAAAATAAGAAATTGAGAAATAAAGAAATTCTTAAATATGTTTAGTGGTAACTTCTTTCTTTCAAACAAAAATTGATATCCGCATTTCATAAATTCCTTTTAATATTTGGCATCAAATTTAAAATTCTTACGTTCTTCAACGTTTATCGTGTCTAACTGAAGAATTTATAATGAAGTTACAATCTTTTTTAGATGTATGAAAATTAATTCCTAAGGATAAAGGGTGCAAAAGGGAAAGAAAGAAGTGGAGAAGCTCAAGCCCAGCTCATACAAAGTATTATAGCACCGATTTCATGCAGTAATAAGACACCCTATCCTTGTTCCAATCTTATAAGAGGAGATAATTTTTTTTCTTAAGTCAATAAATAAAACAAATTTGCTTATGAAAAAATTAGATAAATAAATAAAAACTTCATCTAATCTTTATAATATAACTTCAAAAGAAGATTGTAAGCTGTATCAGTTACAAATTCCAGCATTATCCTTACTCTTCTCTTTTATATTCTGTGCCAATTTTGTTATCTTCCTTTACATATGGATTTTGCTCCTTTCTCATTCAGGTAAATTCTCTTTATTCCATATATTTGTCCTTATCAGCATATTAAATCTCTGGTCCTACATATATAGTTAGGCATTTCTCCATTTTCCCTCAAGAAGTACATGAAACACATCTCCAAATTTCAAGATTTCACCTGTGAGCTTGGTGAATCTGAGCTCAATTTCCAGATTCATCCAAGCCATTTGTGATTAGGTTTGAGAATGGAAGCGATGAGCTTGAGAGAGAAGAGAGGAATCACAGAAGAAAAAATGAATTCTGTATATTGTAAATGAATGATTACAACTTTATATACAACTCAATTTTGTACTAACTTAACTACTGGGCCCCACAACTATAACCGACTAACTAACTCATCTGCTAACTAACAAAACTGACTAACCAATAGCTCACACTCCCCCTCAAGCTGGAGGGTGCAAGATGTTAAGCACTCCAAGCTTGCCTAGTAGAAACATGCTGAGAATGTCCAAGACCTTTAGTGAGAAGATCAGCTAGCTGATCTTAGTCCCCACAAACTATGTGTTAAGTACACCTTGTTTGATATTGTCACGCAAAAAATGACAATCGATCTCAATATGTTTGGTACGTTCGTGAAAGATAGGATTGGTTGCAATCTGGAGAGCAACCTTACTATCACAATAGACTTCCACAGGTCGCTTGATAGGCACTCCAAGTTCAGCAAACAGTCCTAATAACTAGACTACTCCTGTTGTCACAGCTGCTGTGCTTCTGCAGAGCTTCTCGGCACTGTATGCTGCTTCTTGGACTTCCATGAGATGAGTGAGTTGCCAAACTTGACTAAGTATCTAATAACTGACCTTCTTGTGTTTGGACAACTTGCCCAATTTGCATACAAAAACATGTCAAACTATCTGCACCTGCACTACTCAGAAATATCCCCATGTCGGTTCATGCATTAGGTATTTGACTACCCTCATAGCAGCATCCCAATGAGATTTTTTGGGCTCTTGCATGAACTGACTGAGAGTTTGGACTGCAAACACAATGTCTGGTCGTGTGATAGTCAAATAGATCAACCTACCAATCAACTGTTGGTATTCACTTACATCTGTCAGGATTTCATCACCTGTAGTGCCAGTGTGTTGTCAAACTTAGCAGAAGTTAACTTCTGGTTGAGATCTATGGGAGTTGAGGCTGGCTTAGCACCACTCAATCCCAAATCAGAGATTAGTTGAAGGTAGTATTTCCTCTGATTCAATAGAATCCCTTCTTTGGATCTAATGACTTCAATTCCCAGAAAGTATTTGAGATCACCGAGATCCTTCACCTTGAACTTCTGATGAAGGACAACATTAGTCTCATTGATAAACTCCTCACTATTTTGCGGTAATCAGTAAGTTATCCACATATATCAACACTGCTACAAAGTCATCTCCTTTCCCTTTAGTGATGAATAGTCATATAGACTCTGAACATATTCGGCAGCTGTTAAGGCTTCACTGAGCTTATTGTTCCATTGTCGTGAGGCTTGTTTAAGCCCATATTATGATTTCAATAGTCTGGAGACCTTTGTCTCCCCCTGTCTCCTAAAACCTTGAGGAAGTTCCATATACACTTCCTCATATAAATCCCCTTGCAAGAATGCATTATATACATCCATTTGTGATATATTCCAGCCTTTAGAAGCAGCAAGAGCAACCAGAGATCTCACAGTTACCATCTTGGCAACTGGTGAAACGGTTTCATTATAATCTAGGCCTTCTCTTTGGCTATAGCCCTTGGCTACCAACCTGGCCTTGAACCTTTCTACCTCACCACTTGCTTTGTATTTTGTCTTCTACACCCATTTTGAACCAATAGCCTTCGTGCCTTTTGGATGATCAACAACATCCCATGTTCTATTGTCCTCTAAAGCCTTGATTTCAGTTGCCATGGCTTCAATCCACCTTTTGTCCTTAGATACTTCACTGAAGGTTTTTGGTTCTGTTAGTGCTGAGATTCCAGCCAAAAGGCTTCTACAGTTACTAGTCAACCTGCTATAGGATAAATAGTTGGATAGGGGATATGAGGAACTCCTTTTGTAGTGTGATAAGTAGGGATTTTGACTGCTTATTTTCTCTCTTTTGCTTACGTTTTAGCTCAAAAATGCTTAAAGGTATTTCCGAGAACTAATGAAATGTGCTTTCTTGCAGGAATATTGAGAAATAAGCCAAAGAAATGAACATCAATTCAAGGAGGAGTAAATTTGGACAAGGACTAAAACAAGGCATAAAGATCAATAGTGCGGACCGCACAATATTGTGTGCGGCCGCTGATGTGTGGCTAGAATTCGTGATTTTAAGCATTATATACCTCGCATTTTATGTGC
>MDKI01005144.1:0-21642 GCA_005239505.1 Nicotiana paniculata
AAATCCTATATTACTTGTCGACCACGTACACTTGCGTATGCATTGGGAAATCAACCAACAAGAGGCTACAGGACTGTTAGGAGCACTTCCCTTCTTGATTCCTCATCGTGCGAATTGATTCTTTTGAGGCTTGTACCTTATTTCTTTCCTATTCAATCTTATGCGACGTAAAGTGCTTATTGTAGATCGGGAATTGAGGAATTGCCATGGTACTACAGATGTGGTACATGATGTTTCTACCTGCATATTTGATTGGACTATTATCATCGCCTTGTGAAAGGTCATCCGGACGTTTCAGCTCAGCATCAGTGTTACCTAAGGTTTTGAGATTTGGCCTTGATTTTTATGGCGATTCATGCGTTGCTATCGCACAGTGGTTGTGTAATGGCAGGATGCTTATCTAGACATCGAGGCAGTGAATGACCTGAAAGGAGGTTTTACTCGGTACAGGATTCAGAGATGCAGTATTTTATTTTCGACGGAGGAAAGGCAATTGGACTTAGAATGTTCGGATTTGGGTTGATGGAGTAACGAGACTTGTTATTTTTGAGCATGGTAGAATATTCATCTGTGATGTGGTGTCGTTGTCCTTGTTGAATGTGCTAAGTTCGTCGGTGTTATGGTTTTCTTCAAGTGCCTTTGGGGCAGGGTACTGGGAAGCTTGAGATAATGGAGTGTAGCGATTTCATAATCGAATTGGTACTTAGTATTGACGGCTCAAGAAAGATGATCTTCTAAGAGGTTTAGAGTTGGTAGCGACTCATTTGTTCAGGTGTTACAGAGATGGATTCGGATCTGAGGCAACAATTGGACGACGAAGGTCGAGGAAGGACATGTGGGAGGTGTTTCGCGGTTGTTGAATTGCTAGAAGGTCAAGTGTGAAAAGTAGAAGTCGAGGAGTTGCTTAAAGGAGAGGGTTTAACCAAAGTGGGAGAGTGGCTGAGTAACATATGTGTTATGTGGTAGGACGGCCACACGCCTTGAGGAAAGTCTAGAGCCATTTGGGAAAATTCATGGTGGACAATGACTAGGTCCACGGATTTATATTTGGATGCAACATGACTTCGAGTTTGGAATGCATTATTGGATTATTAGCTAATGTCAATGGGAAAGAAGGAACCTCGGTGGGTCCCAGGGTTATATAATTGTAGCTTCAAGCTAAGTGAGAGAGCCCCACCGTCTATGATTGGATTGCGTGGTTGTCTAGTTGTGCGGTTTTCGGTTATCGGTGTATTGGTCGATTATTACGACTAAGGAAAGAAAACATCAGTGTTAATTTGAGCAAAGGATTTGATGAATGTGTGCTATCTTTGGCCTTATCGGTTCATGTACAGGTTTTGGGAAGACTCGGAGTCTATGCTTCGTGTGGATGTGGTGTATAAGGAAAGAAATTCAGCTAGTTGCTTCTTTGAGAGGGTGTTCATGTGCTAGCAGGGCCTTGGAGTTTGATTATATTCGGGAACAAGTCAAAGTGGGAAACTCTCAGCAATGGTCCTAGTAGTTTCAAATTAAAGTGCGGTGCCAAAGAATATTGTGTTTGTGGTATGGTTAAGTATCGAGCTTTTGCAGTGGATTATGAAAGGTGCTCGGAGTGCCCTATGCTATCATCGATTTGCGGTGTAGCATTAGAGGAACGAGAGGAAATAACTTTGGATTCATGGAAGGATTATCAGAATGGGTGTACTCGTTGAAGATGAGAATATGCGCGCAAGGAAAGTATGAGATGGTTCATGGGTTTTTTAGACAGCCTGATCTCGTGAAATAAGACCACTCAAGATGAGTGCAGATTGGGTTCGTTATATTTTGAATGGAGATATTATTATTCCTATGGAAATTCCATAGTAAATTAGAAGAAGTCGGATCAGTTAGCAATGGGTGAATTGGAATGATAATGGCAATGATTAGTTCCTTCAGCGTGTTAAGTTATAAATGTGATTTATGGCAGTACGCGTGAGGCTTGACGGCCACCGTAATTGATTTTATATGGAATTTAAGTATTTTGACATGTTATGTGTAGATGGATCCCGGAAGAATTATGGTGATTTAGACCATTGCTCGGGGTTTGTATTTTCTGCATTTATGGGAATTCAGTCACGTGTTGCAATGGCTCTCCTGAAGTGAGTTAAGTGCAGGGTTTCTATATGATGGAGTGTTTATTCTGTTAGTGATTTAGGAATTACGATGGAATTCTGGTATTCTCGCGTATTGGCATGTTAGGTGCAGTGAGCGACATGGTAATTGGAAGTTAGGGATCAAGGTTGCGGTTCGGTGTAGACAAGATTGTTACAAGCTTGGATGAGCAGGAAAGGACTCAGATGTTTAGAGTAATCTGGTATTGTCTTTAGCGTCACCTGAGACCGGGGTCCTATGTAAGAGGCCTTGTGTACTAATTTGCGGAATCTCGATTCGCTTACAGCATGGTATAGCCGGCGGTATGGATGTGCAGACTTTGTTACCTAGTGCAAAAGGTTGTGGGAGCGTATCCCACGGGAAGATGATATAAGTGTGACCTATAGTCACTTGATTGATTGAAGATTGGAACCAAGTATGGAGGTTATGGTACTATCGCTAATGTGAGAGTTTAGGCCTGGAGGGCGCTCTATTCATTTGGTTGCGAACAGTGGATGTTTGTTTTGGATTAGACGGTTGTTCTTGTGTGTCATGGAAAAAGTGTTAATGTGGATCCTTGAAATGTTATTAGCCCAGTGCGATACGGTAAGAATTGGCTTGAGGTCCGTGGGTGGATCTAAATGTGAATGTGGGCTTTATATCAGGTCGGATGTGTTCATTTCAGCTTAGCATTGTTTACAGAGGAATCTTCGGGCCTTGGATGTTATTTATGTCATCAGCTATTCCATGTAATTTATATTATGCCTGGTAGGTTGTGAGGTGGTTTGGTTATTCACACTCGTATTGAGATCCTGTTTAATTTGTGGTGTTGTGAGAGCAGGATGGCTCTCAAGATACAGGTCATTTATTTCACCTTAGTTGTGCTTGATTTTTGTAGCGTATGGGGCTATCCATCTCCCCAGGATTTGTATCATGCACTTCGCGTGCTTGTGGTTGATATTCGAGTATTTCACAGGTATGAACATTTTAGCTCAGTAAGTATTTCCTTATAATTATTATGTGTGGATCGGGTGGCACGCTTCCACGGGTATATTTTTTGGATCGGGTGGCATGCTGCCATAGGTATATTGTTTAGATCGGGTGGCACGCCGCCACGGGTATCATGGTTGGATCAGTTTGCACGCCGCAACAGTGTGATGTTGAGTACAGTTCCCATATCTATTCTTGTGTTTATTATTTCTCATGAATTGAGGAAGGTTCATAACACCTTTTCGGTTGTTTAATGAGTTACGTGGGTTGAGTAGTTCTTTCCATAGTTTATTTTTCTTATGTATCACATTCGAGTTTGTAGCTTGTTGGCACATTGTTGCGTCATATGAGACTTTTGGCAGTGTCTGAGGTGGCTTATTGCTTGAGTAGCTTGTACTGGGTGAGACGAGATTATTTGACCTGGGATCAGTGTGATCAGATTAATATGAGGCACATTAAAGAGTAAATATCGATATTCTTTCCAGAATGAGGTAATGGTTCTTGTCGGGAGGAGAGACTCCATGAATTGTGACTCGACGGTTGGTTATGAAATTCTACACACCACTTCCGTCGTGGTAGTATTACAAGAGTTGGAACATGACTTATATGTATTATGAGGCATGTTGTGGGCATCAGATTCGTGTAATTTTGGCTATTATGGTTAGGGGATGTTATTATGGTCATGTGAATCACACGGTGCATGGTATGGATTCAGTAAGCGCATACAATCATGTTTTGGTATTGTGTAGTGACTAATACGGTGTTTGTATGTTGGAAACTGACCTGGTAGGGAATTTCATATGTTGGAATTTGGATCTAAGACTTATTTGACTAATAAAAGGGGGAATCTTCATATTGGCTCGAGTTAATATGCTCAACTGAGTTGTGGTTGCATGGGTAGGTGCACGAGGTGTTAAATAGTAATTTCAGACAACTCTAGAGCAATTCTTAGCACGTTCGAGGACGAACGTATAATTAATTCGATTCACGCAATGTGATCTGGGACACGATGGGAGTTTGCGTGTCTCGGTAGGAAAGAGATCACAGTCGTTCGGCGGTTTGAGGCCTTGGGTAGTTTAATTTCAGGAATTATGACTTGCGCGCATGGTCGGAATTGAATTTCGGGAAGTTCGGAGTTGATTTGGAAAGAAAACTCTCATTTCGGAAGCTTTAAGTTGGAGGAACTGACCAAAGTATGATTTTTGAGTAAACGACCTCGGAATCGGGATTTGAAGGTTTCAATAGGTTCATATGATGAGTTTGGACTTGGGCGTATGTCCAGAACGGGTTTTGGATGGCCCGAGAGCGTTTCGGCGCCTATTATGGAGAGTTGACATTTTGGAAAAATTTTATAAATTTGGGCTGAGGTGTATTTCAATGTTATTGATGTCCGTTTGGGATTCCGAATATGCGAATAGCTACGTATAGTGATTCTAGTATTGGGAGCGCATTCGGATGTGGACTTGGGTGTCCGTAGGTCATTTCGGGGTCATTTGGCGAAAGTTAGAAATTTGAAGGTTTTGAGAGGTTTGATCGGGAGTGGACTTTTTGGTATCTGGATTAGATTACGATTCCGAAAGTTAGAGTTAGGTTTAATGTCGAATGTGACTTATGTGCAAAATTTGAGGTCAATCGGACATGATTTGATGGGTTTCAGCATCGAATATAGAAGTTTGAAGTACTAAAGTTCATTAAGCTTGAATTGGGGTGCGAATCATGCTTTTGATGTTGTTTGATGTGATTTGAGGCCTCGAGCAGGTCCATGTTATGTTATGGGACAGGTTGGTGTGATTGGACGGGGTCCTGGTTTGGGTTGATTTCGGGTCATTTTTTCGTGTTTGCTGCTGTTGATGCTGGTTCTGGTGTCCTTCATTGCGAATGCGTGGAGGCGTCCACGTTCGCGAAGAGGAATTTGTGCGGTTAGAGAAGATTGCACATTGTGAACGCGACACAGGGGTCGGTAACGCGGAGGGGTGCCTGAGGAACCTACTCGAACGCGGTGAAGATCTCGCGAACACAAAGGAGAGATGGGGGCCAGGGAGTACTTACCCTACGCGAACGCGGTAGGGAATATGCGAACGTGTAGGAGGAACTCTATGTTGGGTAAGTTGGATATCACAAACACGAGATCTTGAACGCGAACGCAATGATGTGCATGGTTGCCTTGGTCACAAACGCGAAGAAGGGCCTGGCCAGGGCAGATGTTTTAAAGACGGGATTTGGCCATTTTCCTCCATGTTTCATTTGGTTGGGCGATTTTTGGAGCTCTTGGAAGGGAGATTTTTGTCATCTATGTCAGGGTAAGTGATTCTCACCTATTGCAAGTTAAATACTCGGATTATATATGGATTTAGACATGAGAAGGTCGAATGCCCAGGCTGCCAAGGCAATGCCAATGCTGGTCCTGTCAGGGCGTACTATTGCACCCCATGCAAATTTTATATTAATCGCTCCCAAGGCTTTGACGCTGGCGGATAGTGTCTCTTACGAGCTCTTCTTTTCCTTCCCGTTCAAACATGAGAAGGCAGAAATCGAGTGCAACATTTGTTACCAAATTGGTGACCAAAGACGGACTGTTATACTACAGTCTGGAGCGTGATGAAGCGTTGCACGTGTACTGCGCCCTCGAAAACAAATCCGGCTACGATAAGGCAAAGGAAGACCGGTTATCTATTCAACGCTTAAACGAACTGAGGATGGCTGATTAAGCAGAAATTTTTGCCTCAGCAAGTCTTTAGTTTATCCAAGTTGCAGTATATTTCATGTCACGAACTCGGTTCGCCGCTTTCCTAATAGGTGTCTGTTTTTTCTTGGTGTGTTTGTTTCTTTTTTCTTTTTTCTTTTTTCTTTTTTCTTTTTCCTTTTTTGTTTCCGACTAGTGTATTTGATTCTGCTGTTTGATTCTAGTAATGTGTCTGCTGCATGTGTTTAATCTTGGAATGAGAACTATGTTGCCCTTCTTTTTGATAGTTAGGCTTAATTTACTGTGGATTTTGCTCTTCCTTTGCTGAAGTCTCTAATAGTGATAGTTGAACTAGTAAGCAACTTCATGAACTGTATAGACACAAAGCTAGATAAGCTTTCTAATCAACTTCATCGTTGATAACAATTATCTATTCTACAGAAAGAAAAAATCATTCGAGTTATAGTAGGATCTTGGATAAAATAAACAGACTTCCATAAAAGAAGGAAGGCAAGAATTCAAGTAACCAAGAGAAAAGATCACGAGGATATGCAGCAGCCACCACTTTTCCCAGCAGAATCCGATTCCTGGCCAGGAACAATGATCCTAGTGCCCTTTAACGATTGTGACTTTCCGTAATCTGCACCTGGATTTGCAGTGAGCGTATTCTTGCTAATGATTCGATAAATTTCAGTTAAAATTGTCATAAATGCAGTCTCGACGTTTGTGGATTGAAGGGCTGATGTTTCCATAAAGAATAGATTCTCCCTTTCTGCAAATTCTTGAGCATCTTCAACTGGTACAGCTCGAAGACTCCCTAGATCACATTTGTTACCAATGATCATTATAACTATGTTCTTGTCTGCATGACCTCTTAGTTCCTCCAGCCATCTAGCCATATGGTCAAATGATTGACGTTTTGTTAAGTCGTAGACTAGCATTGCGCCAACTGCACCTCGATAGTATGCACTTGTTACTGCTCTATACCTGTGTGAGAAAGTTATGAGATTATTAAGTATGAGCCTATGACAGGGAAAAATACTGACACCTTAATCCCAAAGTTAAACATTTTAAGTAGAATTAATCCAATCAAAATATAGGTCTCTGACCTTTCCTTCTACCAATTGTACTATATTACCTCATAAGGAGGAAGATAAACCAGGAGAATAAATCCATCTACTCAGCTTGATATACTAGATTTAGATACTTAAAGATTCCTCAAAATTTTCTTCTTTAACAACATTAACACTATAATGCTATTCTAGAAGACAACATGTCTTTACGGTGTACGCCTTATTTTAACTGTTTTGTCGCTGAAGCTTTTTTGCTGGCCCCAAATATTTTACAGGATGCTCGTATACAAGCTGCTGTAATATTGTGTTATTAGGTGCTCTTTGAATTGCAAAAATAGAAGAAAAAAAAACAAACAAGAAAGGAATGCAGTGATGTAGAAGGGTTCTCTTGAAGCGTTATGCGCTTGTTAGAGATAACATCACTAGAATCCAGCAAGAATCGCATAAATTTTCTAGCAGTAGCTTTGTTAGCTATGTGTGAACAAAGTCTCGCATGGAAGGTAGAAAAGAACAAAACAAGTTAGATGTTCTTAAGAGTGTGAAGCATTTTGGAAAAACCGTGCGGCTTTGACCCAAAGCGAACAATATCATACCGTGTTAAGAGTACTTCAAGTAGGATCATACATTGCTAAGAAGAAATTATGACTTGTATGAGACTATGACAAGTAACATCTGAAAATTGGTAGAAACCAAAACTCAAGAAAAAAAAGATACTAGTATATAGAAATTAGTCCTTAACCATGAGGACCTAATTTCAATTTATAGTTGGCTTGGGAAGGAGCATTAAAACTTTCTTTTTTCCTCTTTAACCATTATGTATCCATAGCTCTCTGGACCTACTAAAGAAGTAAAAGAAAGGTTATTTATATACAGGGATCAAATCCGAGAGTTCTGGTAAAGAATAGAGGATCCAATCATCCCACCACACGTCTCCGTGGTTTACTAGATTCATTCCGGAAGCCAGCTTTTCTCTTTGGAATATTTTTGATTAAAAAGAGAAGCAGAGAAAGAAAAATTAAAGTGAAAAGTGCACACCTTTCTTGTCCTGCAGTGTCCCAAATCTGTGCCTTGACAGTCCTGTTATCTACAAGCAGAGTCTTTGTCTGGAATTCAACCCCAATTGTAGCCTTTGAATCTAAGCTAAATTCATTCCTTGCAAATCTAGCCAAAAGCTGAGATTTTCCAACTGCAGAATCTCCAATTAAAACAATCTTGAAAACATAATCAATCTTTTGATTATAATCTCCATACAAATTCGACATTATACCCCACAAATCTCCCTTAACCGAAAATTTCCTCAAAATCTCCAGATTTTAGCATAGGATCCAGATTAATATCGATCAAATAATTCAAAAGGCTAAAATGAACCTGATGCCAATTTCTCATGAATTTGAGTTAGAATTAGGCTTATTGTATGATAAAGATAATTAATTTTGAAGATCTGTTGCTCCATGCATTCATGGGAGAGTTGAGGAGATAACTTGGAAAAATACCAACGGTTAGTACGGGCCCCTTTAACTGTTTTCTGGAAAAGGAAAACACTTTTTCTTTTATTTTATTTTTTCCCTGATTTTCTAATATAGAATGTCACGGACATTGCTAACATATTTAGTAAATTATATACATTTAGTAGAATCCTCCGTTTTCAATTCCACTGAAAAATATTTAATTAACGGTTAACTAAAAATAAAGAGCTACTTGTCCTTCTTAGAATGCTTATCGGGGGCATTTGCATCTATACCCGTTTTTTGTATCACGTTTTAACTTGTGCTCGCTTTGCAAAAAAAATTGCAAGTGTACCCGCTTTTTCGCACAACTTCAGCATATGTAGCTGAAGTAGCAAAGGCAATCACGCAAAACTTCAGCATTCTAATAGACGGGCCTGAAGTAGCAAGTGTGCTGAAGTTTTTGTTTGTTATGGATGAACTTAAGCATAGTAGCTGAAGTTTTGTTCTCTATTTGCTGAAGTTTTTGTTTAACTTGTGCACGTCTTAACGCAAAGCTTTTGTTTGTAATTGCTGAAGTTTTTGTTTTTGTTTTGTTTTGTAACTGGCGAACCTAGAGCTGAAGTTTTTGTTTTGTAACTGGCGAAGCTGAAGTTGCTGAAGTTTTGTTCACTATTTGCTGAAGTTTTTGTTTAACTTGTGCACGTCTTAACGCAAAGCTTTTGTTTGTAATTGCTGAAGTTTTTGTTTTTGTAACTGAAAAAAGTTTTTGCTTTGTAACTGGCGAACTTCAGCTCTAGTTTTTGTTTTTGTAACTGGTGAACTTCAGCTCTAGAGCTCAAGTTTTTATTTTTGTAACTGGCGAACTTCAGCTCTGATAAACATATTTATGGCAGTCATCCCATGAACTGAACATAGGTATAGATTAAATGGGGGCGACCAAATAGGACGCCCCGTGCAATTTTTACAGCTTACCATGATAATTGTTGATTCGATGTCAATATTCTTGAAGCTGATCAATTGCTGTTGAGTGTTTATCCCAAACGTACTTAATGATTAGATTATAATATAAACTAGAAATTTAGTTGTTGACACTAGCTACACGTATAAGGAACCCACTCCATTAGGTGAATCTTTTCAGATTTGGGCATAATCTCTATTACAGATTTAGGATATATTATAATGCATTTTTAAGTTATCAATAGATATTTTTTTTTTAAATAAAGTTATCTGCATTTTATTTTTTAAGTGGTCTTTAAATAATTAACACCGCACACATACTCTCTCCGTTTTAAAATGATTGGCAGCCGTAATATATTGCTATTAGCCACAGTAGTATGTTACTAATTAGTTAGCTTGTCGGCAGCTATATTAATAACCCAATATATTATTTAGCATACATCATTATATTATATGTGTTTACCCTAAAATTCGGATAATAATTAAACTTATATTGTGATTTTAAGGATATTGATTTCGTCCAATACCAATTGATAACGAGAAAATAAATGAATTGAATTGAATTATAAAATAACAAAACCAGTGTTAAAGCTTGACCTCGACCTCGAATTGAAGTGACCTCGAGGTGATAATGTAAGAGCAATAAAAGATGAACAATTCAGATGAACAGTAAGTAGAGCAATAAGTAAGAAAGAAATGATTGTATATATTTTTCTCTGTGAATAGTGAATAATACTACAAATGAATGAAATTCCTTTTGTATATTGTACACGAATCCTAATTAAAATATACTTCTAATTACCGAAGGAAATCATATAAACAGCTGATTAACCACTATGATCCGTTCCGAGATTCACGCCACGATCCATCGACCAATCGCGGATATCTCGCACTTTCCGTTATAAAGCTATCCCGACATTACTCGAAGCTTGTCTCTTCTGGCCTCGATTGATATCAACCTCGATCAAGAAAGAGGCTTCGATTTCGGACTCGTCGTCTCAGCTCTTCAATGCAACCTCGATCAAATAGTGAAGTCGGCTAACCCCGATTTCTATCGTATACAAATAGTCCCCTCGTTTCTTAGAATATAATGGTAAGAAATGATTTGAGCCTCGATTTTCTTATGACCTCGCTAAATAGTGATGTCATCCTCGTGACGTAAGCGATGGAAGTGACGGAAATGTCCCGTCGATACAGTTCCCCAAACCATTAATGCGCATCAGTGGGTGGTCGGCCACTAGCGCCGTCGAATCGTCACCGTAAATCTGTAAATATGGCTTCTTATATTGAATCAAAATTTTATTTTAATCGTCGTCAATTCTTCCAAGTCTTTAACTCTCTCAATCTATTCTCTATCATCACTCCTTAGGCCATCTCTGTTAGTTTCAAACCACCAAAACTCCACACTTTCCTTTTTCTTCTACTTGTATAATGGCGAAAACTTCCAAAATCGTTCCACAAAAGGAAAAAGCTTCCTCTTATTCTTCACAATCGGCCAGTGATAAAATGTCGGTGGAACCGCTCCCTAGTGAGTATGTTCCCGGCCCGTGTGTTTTAAAGTCCGATTTCAAAGTCGAGAACCCTCCATCGGTCCCTGGACGATGTGAGCACGTTTCGAGATATATCTACTCAATAACAGTGAAATATCTCGAGGACATTAAAAGGGATTGCAATTAGGGGGACAAAGTTGTACAGATCCCTTCTCCTGAAGAAAGCATTGCCACCCACGTAGAAGGGTTTCTAAGTGTTTACACTTACACTTTCACGTTGGGTCCCCTCGATCCAATTATCATAGATTTCTGTAAGAGGTACCAAGTGACCCTCGGCCAAGTTCATCCTTCCTTCTGGCGCATCGTGATCATGCTCCGGTTCTTCTCCGGCAAAATCGAGCGACCAAGGCGATGTTCTCGAGTATCGATGAGGACAAGGACCGAGGGTGGATGAGTCGGTTTGTTCGGGTAAGAACATGTGGCCTCATTCCGAAGGAGAAAATGCCATTTCCCGAGAAATGGAACTCGGAGCGTAAGTAACACTTTACTCATTAGTTTCCATGTCTCTATTTATTGCTTTATTTAACATCTTCATTTGTCATGCATCGGTTGCTTGGATGTCTCGAGCAGTTTCTGACCTCGAGGACTGGGTTCGGAAGTTGGCCTCGGATTCCTCTTATGTTGAGCGTTGTTGGCGCGACTTGTCAAAAGGCAAATGGGAGGCAAATAACCATGATGAGTTTCTCTCCCTTATTTTCGAGGTGTTGGTCACATTTATTTTTCTTGCACAGTTTCTTTTTTTACTGGCCTGAACAAAGACGCGGTCTTGAGGCCTCCGAGCAGCAAGGAAGAGGCTACGTCTCCGGTTCTGAAAGCGGGAAAGATAATAAGAGGAAATTGGTCTCCGCATCCGAGGACCCCAAACCCAAAAATGCTCCAGCTCGAAGGACTAGGAGGAAAGTTATTCCTCTTACTGTAGAGTCAGTCCAAAAGCTGAGAGAAGAAGAAGAAGAAGAAGAGGAAGAAAATGAAGGCGATGACTCGGTGCTGGTGATTCGAGTAAGAAAGACCATCGAGATTGCCAACTCCCCTAAGCCGGCGGTGGTAGACGGATCCCTGCCTCGTGATGAGGAGGTTTCGAAAAAAATATTCGGGCAAACCATCCGAATCATGTGAGGTCGAGATCATCCCTCACCCAAAAAACATACCAGAGGGGGCTGGTTCCAAGACCCCCATAGCTGAACATAGCGCCCCGAGCAACTTTCTCGCCTTCTCTACCAGCTTTCTCCGAAGAGGCGATAAGAGATGCTCGGGCTATAAGGACCCCCGATATAGGAGGACTCCCCAGATAAGAGGATCCCTTTCGGGATTGTTTTACCAGGGTCGATGATGCCTCTGAACTCAACAATGCATCTACCCTCTTCGAAGAGGCCCAACGCCTTTTGAGCCGAGTAAGTATTAATTTTGCTGGTGTAATTTTCTTTCATTTTACCTTCTTTCTATCTCACTTCCATCTTTTTTCATATAGGCATTCTCCAAGTCTCGGGCTGACTTAGGCCAGTGTGAGGCCGATCTTCAAAAGCTTTCGAAGTAGAGAAATTCTCTCAAGCTCCTCTATGGGCAGAAGGATAAGGAGCTCAGGGACATCCGAGCTGATTTGGCCAAGGTCCGTAAGGAATAAACCGAGCTGAAAGTGTAGGTAACTATTATTTTGAAAACATACGGGCTCGATCCAAGGGTGGAGGCTAACATTTCGATGTCTCAGTTGCAGCAAAAAATTGAGAAGATCGAGTTGTTCCGGGGGGAGGTCGATCAAGTTAAAGTTGACTGTCATAGATGGAAGGAGGTCATGGACCGCTTTGCTCCGGAGAAAGAGACCGCATTGACTCAATTGTCATCGACATAAATCCAACTTCGGAATGCTAGGGAGAAATGTAACCATGAATACTGCACATCGAGTGTTTTAGGGGAGAAAATTGCAGCCCATGGTTTGTTGAGGGGCACTGGCGGTTGGTGAAGGGCGCCTACAGGGTGGTTCGAGCGAGAGACACTTGCACCGGTGATTGAAGAAGAGGTGGCAGAGGAGGAAGAAGACGATACGGCCACACGCTCGCACTGAGGGCACATGGTAAGGGTGGTGGGAGGAGTCATATTCATGTACATTTGTGGAGAAAGCTTCAATGCTCTAAGCTCAGTAACTTCCTTCTGCAATCGTCTGTTTTCCTCTGTCAGATTCTCACAACAACGCCTCAAGTATTCACAATCAACCTCTGTTTGCTTCAATTTGGTCCTGCATTATTCAAGCCATTACTTAGACCTTCTAAATTAAGTATTAGTTGTCATAGAAAATTATGCTCAAAGAATTGACACCAGTATAACCCGACAAGTGGGGTCTGATGAACCAAATTCAAAAGTAAAGGAATCGTAATTTCAACAGCAACAATAACCCTAATGTAATCCGACAATTGGGAGTCCAGGGAGGATAATGTGTATGCAACCTTACCCCTACCTTGCTAAGGTGGAGAGATTTTTCCGATAGACCCTCGGCTCAAGCAAGGCTCAATTACAGTTATGAACCGTAATTTCAACGTGGAATATACATGCATTTTTATTTTTGTAACTGGCGAACTTCAGCTCTAGAGCTGAAGTTTTTGTTTTGTAACTGGTGAACTTCAGCTCTAGAGCTAAAGTACCTGAAGTTTTGTTCTCTATTTGCTGAAGTTTTTGTTTAACTTGGGCACGTCTTAACGCAAAGCTTTTGTTTATAATTGCTGAAATTTTTGTTTTTGTAACTGGAGAACTTCAGCTCTAGAGCTGAGATTTTTGCTTTGCAACTGGCGAACTTCAGCTCTAGTTTTGTTTTTGTAACTGACAGACTTCAGCTCTAGAGCTGAAGTTCGCCAGTTGCAAAGCAAAAATCTCAGCTCTAGAGCTGAGATTTTTGCTTTGCAACTGGCGAACTTCAGCTCTAGTTTTGTTTTTGTAACTGACAGACTTCAGCTCTAGAGCTGAAGTTCTTGTTTTTGTAACTGGTGAACTTCAGCTCTAGAGCTCAAGTTTTTGTTTGTAACTGGCGAACTTCAGCTCTGATAAATATATTTATGGCAATCATCCCATGAACTGAAGATAAGTATAGATTAAATGGGGGCGACCAAATAGGACGCCCCGTGCAATTTTTACAGCTTACCATGATAATTGTTGATTCGATGTCAATATTCTTGAAGCTGATCAATTGCTGTTGAGTGTTTATCCCAAACGTACTTAATGATTAGATTATAATACAAACTAGAAATTTAGTTGTTGACACTAGCTACACGTATAAGGAGCCCACTCCATTAGGTGAATCTTTTCAGATTTGGGCATAATCTCTATTACAGATTTAGGATATATTATAATGCATTTTTAAGCTATCAATAGATATTATGTTTTAAAATAAAGTTATCTGCATTTTTTTTTTAAAGTGGTCTTTAAATAATTAACACCGCACACATACTCTCTCCGTTTTAAAATGACTGGCAGCCGTAATATATTGCTATTAGCTACAGTAGTATGTTACTAGTTAGTTAGCTTGTCGGCAACTATATTAATAACCCAATATATTATTTAGCATACATCATTATATTATATGTGTTTACCCTAAAATTCGGATAATAATTAAACTTATATTGTAATTTTAAGGATATTGATTTCGTCCAATACCAATTGATAAACAAGAAAATAAACGAACTGAATTAAACTATAAAATAACCAAACCAGTGTTAAAGCTTGACCTCGACCTCGAATTGAAGTGACCTCGAGGTGGTAACGTAAGAGCAATAAAAGATGAACAATTCAGATGAACGGTAAGTAGAGCAATAAGCAAGAAAGAGATGATTGTATATATTTTCCCTGTGAATAATGAATAATACTACAAATAAATGAAATTCCTCTTTATATTGTAGACGAATACTAATTAAAATATACTTCTAATTACTGAAGGAAATCATATAAACAGCTGATTAACCACTATGATCCGTTCCGAGATTCACGCCACGATCCATCGACCAATCGCGGATATCTGGCCTTTTCCGTTATAAAGCTATCACGACATTACTCGAAGCCTGTCTCTTTTGGCCTCGATTGATATCAACCTCGATCAAGAAAGAGGCTTCGATTTCGGACTCGTCGTCTCAGCTCTTCAATGCAGCCTCGATCAAATAGTGAAGTCGGGTAACCCCGATTTCTATCGTATACAAATAGTCCCCTCGTTTCTTAGAATATAATGGTAAGAAATAATTTGAGCCTCGATTTTCTTATGACCTCGCTAAATAGTGATGTCATCCTCGTGACGTAACCGATGGAAGTGACTGAAACGTCCCGTCGGTACAGTTCCCCAAATCATTAATGCGCGTCAGTGGGTGGTCGGCCACTAGCGTCGTCGAACCGTCACCGTAAATCTATAAATATGGCTTCTAATGTTGAATCAAAATTTTATTTTCATCTTCGTCAATTCTTCCAAGTCTTTAACTCTCTCAATCTCTTCTCTATCATCACTCCTTAGGCCATCTCTGTTAGTTTCAAACCACCAAAACTCAACACTTTCCTTTTTCTTCTACTTGTATAATGGCGAAAACTTCAAAAATCGTTCCACAAAAGGAAAAGGCTTCCTCTTATTCTTCACAGCCGGCCGGTGATAAAACACCGGTGGAACCGCTCCCTAGTGAGTATGTTCCTGGCCTGTGTGTTTTAAAGTCCGATTTCAAAGTCGAGAACCCTCCATCGGTCCTTGGACGATGTTAGCACGTATCGAGATATATCTACTCAATAACAGTGAAATATCTCGAGTACATTAAAAGGGATTGCAATTGGGGGGAACAAAGTTGTACAGATCCTTTCTCCTGAAGAAAGCATTGCAACCCACGTAGAAGAGTTTCTAAGTGTTTACACTTACACTTTCACGTTGGGTCTCCTTGATCCAGTTATCATAAATTTCTGTAAGAGGTACCAAGCGACCCTCGGCCAGGTCCATCCTTCCTTCTGGCGCATCGTGATCATGCTCCGGTTCTTCTCCGGCAAAATCGAGCGACCAAGGCGATGTTCTCGAGTATCGATGAGGACAAGGACCGAGGGTGGATGATTCGGTTTGTTCGGGTAAGAACATGTGGCCTTATTCCGAAGAAGAAAATGCCATTTCCCGAGAAATGGAACTCGGAGCGTAAGTAACACTTTACTAATTAGTTTCCATGTCTCTATTTATTGCTTTATTTAACATCTTCATTTGTCATGCAGCGGTTGCTCTGATGCCTCGACCGGTTCCTGACCTCGAGGAGTGGGTTCGGAAGTTGGCCTCGGCCTCCTCTTATGCTGAGCGTTGTTGGCGCGACTTGGCAAAAGGCAAATGGGAGGCAAATAACCATGATGAGTTTCTCTCCCTTATTTTCGAGGTGTTGGTCACATTTATTTTTCTTGCTCAGTTTCTTTTTGTACTGGCCTGAACAAAGACGCGGTCTTGAGGCCTCCGGGCAGCAAGGAAGAGGCTACGTCTCCGGTTCTGAAATCGGGGAAAGATAATAAGAGGAAGGCGGTCTCCGCGTCCGAGGACCCCAAACCCAAAAATGCTCCAGCTCGAAGGACTAGGAGGAAAGTTATTCCTCTTACTGTAGAGTCAGTCCAAAAGATGAGAGAAGAAGAAGAAGAAGAGGAAGAAAATGAAGGCGATGACTCGGCGCTGGTGATTCGAGTAAGAAAGACCGTCGAGACCGCCGAGTCCCCTAAGCCGGCGGTGGTAGCCGAGACTCTGACTCATGATGAGGAGGTTCCGAAAAAAATATTCGGGCAAAGCCCCCGAATAATGCTCGGTCGAGATCATCACTCGCCCAAAAAACATACCAGAGGGGGCTGGTTCCAAGACCCCCATAGCTGAACAAAGCGCCCCGAGCAACTTTCTCGCCTTCTCTACCTGCTTTCTCCGAGGAGGCGATATGAGATGCTCGGGCTATAAGGACCCCCGATATAGGAGGACTCCCCAGATAAGAGGATCCCTTTCGAGATTGTTTTACCGGGGTCGATGATGCCTCTGAACTTAACGATGCATCTACCCTCTTCGAAGAGGCCCAACGCCTTTTGAGCCTAGTAAGTATTCATTTTGCTGGTGTAGTTTTCTTTCATTTTACCTTCCTTCTATCTCACTTCCATCTTTTTTCATATAGGCATTCTCCAAGTCTCGGGCTGACTTAGGCCAGTGTGAGGCCGATCTTCAAAAGCTTTCGAAGTAGAGAAATCTCTCAAGCTCCTATATGGGCAGAAGGATAAAGAGCTCAGGGACATCCGAGCTGACTTGGCCAAGGTCCATAAGGAATAAACCGAGCTGAAAGTGTAGGTAACTATTCTTTTGAAAACATACGGGCTCGATCCAAAGGTGGAGGCTAACAATTCGATGTCTCAGTTGCAGCAAAAAATTGAGAAGATCGAGCTGTTTCGGGGGGAGGTCGATCAAGTTAAAGTTGACTGCCATAGATGGAAGGAGGGCATGGACCGCTTTGCTGCAGAGAAAGAGACCGCATTGACTCAATTGTCATCGACATAAATCCAACTTCAGCATGCTAGGGAGAAATGCTCGGTTCAGGCCAAGAGAATCGAGGAACTCAAGGCTGAACTCGTTAAAGCCCGAACTGAGGCTGAAAAGGCAAAGGCCCAAGCTGACAAGTCGGTATCTATATACCTGGCTAATGCCGAGGCTGATCAAACTCAGCTGAGGGAGGGTACCGATCGAGCACAATGGACTACTGAGCTGGCTAAGTACCAATCTCGGAGAGAGACCCTCGAGGAGATTCATGCTTGAGGCTTCGATCTTTCTAAGGAGATAGCTCAAGCAAAGATGCTCGAAGCCGGTGCCAGGGTATTAGCCTCCTCCGATGATGAAGATGATGATGAAGGAAGCAAGAATGGGTACGCTAAAGGTGAGGGGCCCGAAGAAGAAGTTTCCCCAGAGGAAGAAGTCAACCTTGAGCATAGCTAGGACTCTTGTACTTTTTTCTTTTTTGTTTTGTGTAGGACCCTTGTCGGTCCTTTGTAAATACTCTTGTTCAGATATATATAAAATATTTCTCATTTGAATTTCTTCTCATTTTTTGCCTTTGGATAAATTCAACCTGCTTTCTGCCTTGTAAAATTTTTGCATACTTCATAATCTGTTTAAGACATCGGATTTAGGAAATTTTACCGAAGTCAAAATAATACTGCTTTCAGATTCGAGTTCGAATAAAACTCGAATATGAAGTAATAGAACCCTTAGGTTTGCATTGAGTGAGAACGGATTTTTGGACTGCAGTCGAGTGAGTTTTTACTCTAGCTCGAAGTAGTGAAACCCTTAGGTTTGAATTGAGTGAGAGTGTATTCTCGAACTCTAAAATGTAATGGCCCTAAGGCTCTTTGAATCGGTCCTATATGGCCTTAGAAGAATGGCTTTTCCCCTTTCCGGCTTAAAGACTTTATAAAAATTCAGTTATGCCTTAGCATGAATTTTTACCCATTGGGTTTTTTGAGGGTTTAACATTGAGCAAAACCTTTTTACTTTTTATGCCTTAGAATAAATTTGTATTTAAATAATTTGATACCTCTTAAGGTTTTTCGAGGGCTGATATCATCGAAGTCATTTGATTATTTTTCCAAGGGTAGCCTTTTTTAACCGATTTTCAAAGAATTCGAAGGCCTGTTCTTATTGCGGGATTCAGACGTCTCCGAGACGCACTTGTTTGGCCGTAGCCTTTGGGTATGCCTCTTTGGCTTATTTCCCGATAACACTTTTTTCAAAGTGTTAGTCCCCGAGAATGGTGGCCTTGGCCAATAAATTGAGTGTTGCCTTTTTGAGGTCTTACGGTTTCGAAGTTAGATAGTTCGAACATGTTGATTTTTGACGGCAGTCCCCGAGTATGGGGATGATTGTTCGAGGTGTAGCTGTACTTGGACCTTGAGCCAGCTTTCACAATAAGTCATAAGTATGGAGCTTGTAAAGTAGAAATTTTCATTAAGGCACAAGATATCTGGTAAGGAAAAGTACTTCTTTGAATAGTTCATATATGCGTACATGTTTTGCCATTAGGGCTCGACTAATCTATACGGACACGGTTCATTCGACCATTTGGCCCATTACAAAGCTTTACTATCGAGACCACTTTGACACGAGGTATTTTCCTTGAAAATATAACATCTGGGGGTGATGCCCCCAGAATTCGAGGTTGATTGTAAAGAGACCTCGGATACTTTAAGTCAGCATGAACAAATGGTGCCTCGTTAAATACCTTGCCGAGAAAACCCATTTGGGATAAAAACCGATCGAAGGGAAAAAGAGTGCAACACGTGCTTTAAGGTCTTCATATCTTCCAGCTTGTTAAGAACTTCGATATCTTCGCTTGAACACCTGAAAATAGGTTAGTGTAAAATGTAAATGAAAAAGGAGAAGGTCATGCTTTAAAAATAATATCGCTTGAGGAGTGATATGTTCCAATTATTTGGTAGTTTCTTTCCGTTTATCGTGCCTAGCTTGTAAGATCCCTTCCGACGATATCGAGGACTTGATATGGACCTTCCCATTTTGGCCGAGTTTTCCTTCATTAGGGTCTCGAGTGTTGATGGTGACTTTTCTCAGGACCAAGTCCCCGATTCTGAAGTGGCGAAGGTTGGTCCTCCGATTATTATATCGTTCAACGCGTTGTTTTTGCGTGGCCTTTCGTACGAGGGCAGCTTCTCATTTCTCATCCAGTAGTTTGAGGCTAGAATTCATAGCCTCGTGATTTGATTCTTCGGTTGTGTAGATAAACTAACACTGGGTTCCCCGATTTCGACAGGAATCAAGGCTTCGGAGCCATATACTAGAGAACAGTATTTCCCCCGTACTTGACTTCGACTTTGTTTGATATACCCAAAGGACGCCGGGTAGAATTTTTCTCCATTGTCCCTTAGCGTCGTTCAACCTTTTCTTCAGATTCCGAATGATGGTCTTATTCGTCGATTCGGACTGCCCATTTCCTCTTGGATGATACGGTGTCAATAAGATCCTTTTTATTTTGTTCTCTTCGAGAAACTTTGTTACCTTGCTACCGATGAATTGCTTTCCGTTGTCGCATGCAATTTCGGCAGGTATCCCGAATCGGCATATGATGTGATCCCAGATGAAGTCTATAACTTTTTTTTCTCTGACTTTCTCGAAGTCTTGTGCTTCAACCCATTTAGAGAAATAGTCAGTCATAAATAAAATGAATTTGGCTTTACCTGGGGCCGATGGTAGAGGGTCGATGATATACATCCCCCATTTCATGAATAGCTATGGAGACAGGACCGAATAAAGTTGTTCTCCGGGCTGGTGGATCATTGGTGTATACCTTTGACACTTATCACATTTTCGAACGAATTATTTAGTGTCCTTCTCCATACTATCCCAATAGTATCCTGCTCTGATGATTTTGTGAACTAGTGATTCGGCACCTGAGTGGTTTCCACAAGTGTCCCCTGGTCCCAAGCATACTTCTAACGGTCCGTCAAACGTCCTCCTGTACAATGTTCCATCCTCAGCAATGTGAGTCGAGCAACTTTTGTTCGTAGAGCCCTTGATTTTTTAGGGTCTGAAGGGAGCTTTCCGTTTTTCAAATACTCAATATATTTATTCCTCCAATCCCTGGTTAGGCTTGTGGAGTTTATCTCAGCTTGACCTTTTTCGATTACTGACTTTGAGAGTTGAACGACAGTCCTTGAGCTGATTTTGCCTTCCTCGACTGAGGATCCCAGATTTTCAAGGTCATCGACTTCATTGTTCTGTTCTCGAGGTACATGATGCAAAGTCCATTCTTTAAAACGATGCAATGTCACTTGCAACTTATCCAAATACCTTTGCATTCTATCCTCTCGAACCTCGAAGGTTCTGTTTACTTGGTTTACTACCAGCAGGGAGTCACGCTTGGCTTCGATGACTTCCGCTCCCTAGCTTTTCGCTAGTTCGAGACCTGCAATCATGGCCTCATACTCGGCCTCATTGTTAGTCAACTTAGAATTTTTGATGGATTACCAAATAGTAGTGTCCATGGGCGGCTTCAAATCGATGCCTAGCCGGGACCCTTTCACATTCGAAGCGCTGTCTATAAAAAGGGTCCACACCCCCGATGATGTACCCGATTTCAATAAAAGTTCCTTTTCAAATTCGGGTACGAGGGTTGGCGTGAATTCGGCCATGAAGTCTGCCAAAAGTTGAGACTTGATGGTCGTTCAGGGTTGATACTCGATATCATACCCACTGAGTTCGACGGCCCATTTGGCCAATCGGCTTGACAGTTCGGGCTTATGTAGAACATTACGAAGTGGGTAAGTGGTTAATATACATATTGGGTGACATTGAAAATATGGCTTTAGCTTCCTAGAGGCGCTTATTAGACTAAGTGCCAATTTTTCTAAGTGTGGATATCTAGCTTCTGTTTCTCCTAGAGTTCGACTTACGTAATAAACAGGAAATTGATTACCTTTCTCTTCTCGAACTAGGACTCCACTTACCGCGATTTCTGAGACTGCTAAATATAAGTAGAGTTTTTCATCTGCCTTTGGGGTATGAAGAAATGGTGGGCTCGAGAGGTATCGTTTCAATTCTTCTAGCGCATGTTGGCATTCCGGGGTCCAGGCAAAATCGTTCTTCTTTTTGAGTAGTGAGAAGAACCTATGGCTCCGATCTGACGATCTCGAGATGAATTTACCTAAGGCAGCTATCTGCCTTGTCAGCCTTTCTACAACTTTAACATTGTCCACGACAGTGATGTATTCGATAGCCTTGATTTTATCAGGGTTGATCTCGATCCCCGGATTTGATACCATGTGTTGGTTGATTTCCCAATGCACACGCAAGTGTACGTGGTCGACAAGTAATATAGGAA
>ML333350.1:0-47496 GCA_005239505.1 Nicotiana paniculata
CGAAATACCGAACCGAAATTCTTAAATACCGAACCGAAGTACCGAACGCCCACCCCTAGTTGGAATATTGCCCTCTTGGTGGAACATAAGGGTTGGAACTTCTATTGGTATAATTGTTTTTGTTGTTCCAAGATCCTTGACAACTTTGATCATTTCGCAAATTTTGTTGGCCTTGCCCTTGCGGGTTTGGCCTCCAATTGTTTTGTTGGCGGAAACCACCTTGAGAATTTTGGACACAATTGGCTTCTTCAAAATCTTGAATTCCCAGCGATTGCATGTCTTCCACCATATTTACCTTTTTTGTTTGACTGTCAGTGAACATCTTTATCAACACATCAATGTTGGTAGCAAGACCGGCAATCACTTGGTCTCTCTCTTGATTGTCTTTAATCATGTTGGTAAGAGAGGGAGTACCAAAGTAAATTCCACCGCTAGCATCCTCTGAGTGCCATGCTTGATTATGCTTTGCCATTTTGTCTAGAATTTGAGTAATTCTAGCGAATGACTTGTCCATGAAGGACCCATCTGCGGCATTTTTAGCAATTGACTGGGATAGTGGGTCCAAACCCATATAGAATTTCTCCATCAAAATATAGTCTGGGAACCCATGATTTTGTGATCTCACTAGGTATAGCTTGAACCGGTCTCGTGCCTTGTGTAAGTTATCCTCTAGCAATTGCTTGAAGAAAAATATTTTATCTCTAAGCTCTGACTTTTTGCTATCTGGGAACCACTTTGCTAAGAAGGCTCGGACAAGCTCAGGCCATGATGTGATAGATTGAGGATGTAACTTTTGAATCCATTTTTTCGCTTCTCCTGCCAATGAGTACTTGAACACCCGCAACCTCAAAGCATCATCCGTCACATTGGTTTGTTTGTGCATGGCGCATACACCCAAGAAGTTCCTTAGGTGTTGCATCGGATCATCATCCGTTGAGTTATGGAACAATCCTTCCGCTTATAGCATTAGAATCATCCCATGATCCACTTTGAATGTAGAGGCACCAACCACCGGAGGGAGGATAGCATTGGTGTCGTCAAGGTATTCTTCGATGTCGGCAAAAGGGTTCTCCTCTTCATCTTAATCAACGTTGGCCATTGTCACCTAGTACACCAAACAAAACGAGCAACGTGTGATGGAATAGAAAAATATATAAAGTAAAGTACACACTATCTAGTAATTTCAAAACTGTATTCCCCGGCAACGGTGCAAAAATTTGATACGCTCAAATTACACTTTAAAATTGTGTAAAGCAATCGATGTCAAATATAATAACCCAACATGGTTGGGGTCAAATCCCACAGGGAATAGGCGTGAAAAGTTTACTTGGGTAGTGTGAATTTTAACTCAAATCGTATTTCTATTCCGTTAATGTAACAAGAATATGGGAATTGATTGTATAATAATTTAACTGAAATAGTGACAATTATGATTAATTAAATTTATAATTAATATGATTAACTAAACCAAGGTAGTGTCCTCTTCAATGAAATGTAATGCTAATGGGTATTAATGTGATATATTTCTAATGGAAGGTCCTTTAGATATGCAAATGATTTCTAAATGACTACCCAATATTTTCCAATAGTTGGGTAGTATTTCCTCTTTATGATTTTTCCAAATACAAAAAAGTTGCAATGAAGAGCAATCATTTCATGCCAAATAAAACCCACTTATTCCTAAGTGATTCTATTAAACAAGGTTTAAAGCCTCGAGTCTTTGATATTTACTCCTACCAATCCTAACTCACTTTTCCAAGTAAAGAAAGAATTTAATGGCACTTGTTAATGTTTGCAACCACCAACAGTCAATGAAGAATGAGAAGTAAATAAATATAAACCAACCATTATATATATTTTCAATGTTAAATACCCAATAACATAACACACATTTAGGGTCCACAACCTTAGTATCTAAAGCTAGCTACTCATACTTAAAGACAAAAATATGAGAGTAATAAATGTCATAGAGCAGACAAAATGCAAGAATCTTCACTTCTAAAGCTTCCAAAAGAGAGGAATATTCAATGTGTGTATTGTAGCTCAAAAACCAGACAAGAATGCCCGACAAAACCCCAATAAATCTATTTATAGTGGGTTAAAACTCAGGGTAAAAAATGGACAAAAATTCCCTTCAAGGTCAACTGTGCAACCCCATTCCTGCCGCATAACAGGATTGCGGTTCGCAATCTTCATGAAGCCATCGCAGATATGAACCCTAGTTTCCAGGTGCTTCGTCGCATTCATGTTGTGCGGTTCGCATTGTTGATATGCGACCGCACATTATCATCGCATTTCTGAGCTCATCTTTTGGCACCGGAGGTTTGCGGTCCATTATGCGGCTCGCAAACAAGTTATGTGATTGCATAATGGACATCATTTTTGCACTTTGAATATTGCCAAGCAATCTGTTGAACTATGCGGTCCACCTGCACATTATGCGGCTCACATAGTAGATATGCGGTCCACCTTGTTGATTATGTGATCACATATTGTCCTTTTCTTATCCTTTTTCAGCTTTTTTGATCTATTTTACATGTTCTTGAGTCCTCCAACCCCATACACTGCAAAACATTGAAATTACATAAGTATATAAGACAATTGCTTTCAAAACAAGCCAAAATCCAAGCACTTTGGTATTAAATGTGTCGAAATTCTCCGGTACATCAGACATATCAATTGTGCATACCAAATACCGTACCAAAGTAGTTCGGTATGGTTCAGTATCTTCTCGTATGGTTCGGTACGGTTTCGGTACCGTACCAAGTCTTTGTAAACTAAACAGTGATGAACTACCGAACTCTAATTCATTAGAAAATTTCTAATAACATGATAAATGAGCATAGAAACAACATAATATGAGCAATTATTTCTAATAATTTCTTATTGAAATCACAAGATCAGCATAGAAATAGAATGTGTCCTTTGCTTCTAATAAATTTATAACAGAAATCACATCATTATCTATTTTCTCGAGCATATAGTAATTGAATTTTGCATCACAATTACACATAGGGGACCTTCTAGTGTGTTGCTGAAAGCAATCAGCTAAATTCCAAGAAAGCCTAAACTATCATTAGGTTAGGGTGTTGGGCTTAGTCTTAGTGGGATGCTGGCTAGGGGTAAGAACTAATAAGTTAGAAATTTTGGGCTGGGCAGTGAAAGAAGGTGCACTTGCATAATTCGGTATTTTGGCATACCGAAATATCGAAGCCTTCATACCGAGGACCACACCGAAATACCGAAGAACCAAAATTCATTTACCGAAGTAGTATCAAAATACCGAATAAATTGATACTGAAATACCGAACTATTTCGGTCCGGTTCGGAATTTAATTTTTCGAATTTTATGCCCACCCCTAATGAGGGACACTTTGTCTTTCACAAAAGACAAGGAATTAAAGAAGGAAAAAGAGACTACAAATAAATCTATGACTTTGCATTATAAAATATAAATAACACCTACAATAATAATAAAAAATTAAATTCAAACCACACGAATTGATGATTTCAATCTTGGAGGATCAATGACCCTCGAACAAGATGCACCTCGCTCGGCCTCAAAATATAGATGAACAAGAGTTTTAAGAGAGAAATAATGATGTGTTTTCTTATGTGTGTATGTTACCATCTCCATTATGAATTATTAGGCCTCTTTTATATAGTGGAGGAGTCCTACTTTAGGTACAATTTTATAAAAGGTAAAAAGTCTTTAATTTGCTGATTTTCGGTCCATTTTTTATAAATATACGTGATTTCCGCCGTAATATCCGGCATTTCAGACTTATGTTGGCAATGCTTCTCGATGTCATTTGACCCGGGACCGATTCTGGAACGACGGCCATGATTTCTCGAAGACAGGTGTTCGATCTCGGGTGCTAGCCCGGTGGGGTTTGGGGCCGAACTTCAGTCCTCTTTTGCCATGAATCGATCTTGGAATATGATACTTAGGGATTTTGACTGCTTATTTTCTCTCTTTTACTTACGTTTTAGCTCAAAAATGCTTAAAGGTATTCCGCAGAACTAATAAAATGTGCTTTCTTGCAGGAATATTGTGAAAGGAGCCAGAAATGAAAATCAACTAAAAGGGAGTAAAATTCGACAAGGAAAAAAACAAGACAAAAAGGACCAAAGTGTGGACCGAACAATACTGTGTGCAGCCGCAAACTCTGAATAGTCACTAACAGAATCCTTTCACAAAATGCGGACCACACAATTATTGTGCCGCCGCAGAGGACAAGATTCAGAGAGTTGTGCTTTGGGGGGGCCTGAAGAAGTGCGGACCGAACTATTATTGTGCGACCGCAGAATGCTATAAGTGTGGCCGCACTCATAAATGTGCGGTCCGCAGAAAGTGACCAGTTCCAACCCATGTTCAAGAGTGCAGCCGCGCTCAGAAATGTGTGGTCCGCACAATCAGAGGAAGTGCGGCCGCACCCTAGATTTATGCGACCGTAGAAATTCACCATGTTAAGAAAGCCTCAAAGTGCGAACCGCACACAGAATTGTGCGGATGCACAACCTCCATAGGGACAATTTAGTCCGATAATTTTAGTTGGGTATAAATAGATCTTTTTGTCATTTTTAGGTTAATTTTTTGCACCTGTGAATATACAGTCTTTTTTCTGTACTGTATTGGGTAAATTTGTAATAATTTAACATTTTAATATTAGATTTTCTTTCCTTAATCATCTATTATGAATTTTATCTTAGTTTCTTCTTTAATTTCTTTATTTTCTATTAGTAGCTAAACCCTTAGCTAGGGTTGTGAACCAACCCTAGTATGGGTACTTAATGGGTGATTGATTTAGGGCTTATTTATGATTGGGTATATGATATTTAGCCTAGTTCTTGCTTGAATTCAAGAATTAATGGTTGCAAACATTGATTAATGCCAAATTGACTTAGTCTCTACTTGATAAAGTGAGAGTAAGTCTTGGAAAACTTGGCTAACAAGAAGTTGGGGTGAACTCAAGAAATTGATCGCCCCTATTAAAGGGTTGAATCTAGAGATAGTAAGACCCGACTTGAGCATTTATCACTTGTTTCGTGGAATACCCAGTTGGACTTGAGAAAGCCAAATTGGGCAAAATCACTCAAACTACCGAGAGGTATAGAGTGAGTAATCGTGTGTGATTGCTATACTGTATCCCGATCAACCAAACATGCCCTAAAGATCTAAAAACGGATTTATGTATATATTTAGTTTCTTGTGTGGCTTGTTTCTTTTCCTTCCAGGTTTCTAATTTTGTTTGTGAATTGATATAGGTACAAAAATAGCTCTCAACAATGATCCTCTCGGGAATTTTCAATTTGGGAAGGAAGTGGATGATTACTATGGTGATGAGGTTCCTCTTGAACCTCAAGTGAATAGGCGAGGTCGACCGCCTTATGATAATATTTTCGTCCCTCCCCCACCTCCAACAAGAGTGGTTGCACAGTGGGTGTTGCCGAACGAGGTTTATGCAAGTGCCACAGTCCCTCCCCGCATTAGGGTGGGAAACTTCAAAATCACCAATGTGATGCTTACATTGCTTGAGCAACGGGGATTCTTCACTGAGGCTCCGAGTTCAAATGCATACAAGCACCTCAAAGGGTTTGTGGATACTTGTTGAGGGAGCAAACAGACCAATGTTTCCGAGGATGCACTGAGGTTGAGGCTATTTCCCTTCTATCTATGGGGAAAGGCATTGGATTGGTTAGAAAGATTGCCCAACCCTTCCATCCATACATGGGATGTGTTGGCGGATAAATTCATTGCCAAGTTCTTTTCTTCGGGGAATATGGCTACACTTCGGGATGAGATTCTAGCGTTCAAGTAAGAACCCTATGAGCCTTTGCACTAGATTTGGGAGAGGTATCGTACCATGGTTAAATAGTGCCCGAATAATATATGACTTAGGCCATGATCCAACAAACCTTCTACAGGGGGATTAACACGACAAATCAATACGTGGTCAACCAACTTGCCGGTGGGAATTTCATGAAAATGCCATATGCCGAAGTGCTTGAAATCTTGGATGAAATGGCGGATACTTCATTAGCATGTCAAAGTAGAGCCAATGTTCCTCAAGGCAATCCAAATGTGATTCACCTACATAAGGAATTTCATGGTCACGGGCAAGCAATTGCCGAGTTGACGACCATAGTGAATCAATTAGCCAAAGCTCAACTTAAACATGTGCAATGTCCGAAGAAAGTGCATGCAATGGAATGTCTCAATATGATGATGAACAAGAGACTGCAAAAAGGTCAACAAGTGCAAAACCGTCTGAAACAATTTGTGCAAGATGATAGTGGGTATGACCAAGGTGATTCGTACAATGAGAAAGAAGAAGAAGTGCAATATGTCAACAATTACCAAGAGCAAAGAAATAATTCTCAAGGCCCGAATCAACAACAATGGTGTTTTCAAGGGAACCAAGGAAATTGGAACAATCAAAACCACCAAGGCAATTGGACTGGTGGTAACAACAATCAAAGCAATTGGAACAATAACAATAATCAAGGCAATTGGAATAATCAAGGCAATCAAAGCAATTGGGGTGGCAACAATCAAGGTTACTTTGGAGTCAACAACCAAGGGGGTTGGAACAATAATAACCAAGGGAATCAGGGGTCGGACTTTCCAAGTCCCCGATATATTAACAACCAAGCAACCCGCCTCCTTATCCTTCCCATGGTTCTAGCTCGTTCAATAATGAGATGGGACGGACTGAAAATATGTTCAAACAAATGATGGAGAAAAATGCTGACTCTGATGCTCAACTAGCCTCTCACAACACTTCAATCCGGAATTTGGAGGTTCAATTAGGGAAAATCTCACAAGCTTTAAATACTCGTCCTACGGGGGCACTACCTAGTGATACGGTGGTGAACCCGAAAGGTGGGAACAACATGGGACATGCCATGGCCGTAACCACACAAAGTGGAAAAGGTGGGGAGGCAACAACCTCAAACCAAAGAAGAGTTGTGGATGATGATGTAGTGGTTTAAGAATATGAAATTCCAAGTAATATGGTTCAAGCTAATGAAGAAGTGAGAATTCATATTGATGAAAATGTGGAGGAGACACAAGAAAAAGTGAACACGTCTTGGGAACACGTGATTGACATACCGGAACTGGTAGTGCCAAAGGCCAATGCACCAATGCCAAAGTCTCCTCCTCCATACCCTCAAAGGCTCGCCAAACAAAAAAATGAGAACCAATTCAAGAAGTTTATTACGTGATGAAGAGTTTATCCATTAATGTGCTATTGGTTGAGGCATTGAAACAAATGCCCGGTTATGCAAAGTTCATGAAGGATTTGGTGACAAAGAAAGATCAATGAATTGTGAGACTATCAAAATGACACATCAAATGAGTGCTATTGTGCACTCAATGGCTCCGAAATTGGAAGATCCCAGCGCTTTCACAATCCCTTGCACTATTGGGAGTGCCGACTTTGTCAAAGCTCTATGTGATTTAGGGACAAGTATCAACTTGATGCCCTACTCGGTGTTCCAAACTTTGGGAATTGGGAAACCAAGACCCACATCTATGAGGATGCAAATGGCAAATCAGACTATAAAGAGACCATTGAGTATTATTGATGATGTGTTGGTTCGTGTTGATAAGTTCATCCTTCCGGCGAACTTTGTGATTCTTGATTGTGAGGTGGACTATGAGGTGCCTATATCTTGGGTAGACCTTTTCTTTCTCCGGGGAAGGATCTAGTTGATGTGGAAGCCGGTGAGCTCACCTTCTAGGTGGGCGATGAAAAGGTGGTTTTCCATGTGTGAAAATCTATGAGGCAACCGAATAGCAATGAAGTTTGTTCGTTTGTGGACTTAGTGACTTAAGTGATTGTTGATGATGCTAGTGATGTGATGATTGTTGATGATACATTGGAAGCCATATTGCTTAATCATGATGATGATGACAAGGAAGGTTATGTGGAATGTGTAAATTCATTACAAGGGATGGGGGTCGTACACTTATGAACCCCAAAAATTATCCTTAGATCTTGAGAACCGAAAGACTTCTCCAACAAAACCCTCAATCGAGGAGCCTCCCGCTATGGATGTAAAGCCATTGCCACCACATCTCAGGTATGAGTTTCTTAGCACGTGTTCTACTTTACATGTTATTCTTTGATCTTTCTTGACTAACGTGCATGTAGACTGTAATTTGGCGGTGCTCCAAAAGAGGAAGAATGCTATAGGGTGGACATTGGCGGATATTCGGGGTATAAGACCAGCCTTTTTCATTCACAAGATTATTTTGGAGGAGGATTCCAAACCCTCCGTTGAACATAAAAGAAGATTAAATGAAGAAATGCAAAAGGTAATGAAGAAGGAGATCATAAAATGGTTGGATGTCGGGGTTGTTTACCCCATTTCGGATAGCTCGTGGACCTCTTCGGTGCAATGTGTCCAATGAAAGGGGGCATGATGCCGGTAACAAAATGACAAGAATGAGTTTATCCATACAAGAACAGTCACCGATGGAGAGTGTGCATGGACTATAGGAAGCTCAACAAATTCACTCGGAAAGATCATTTTCCGCTTTCATTTCTTGATCAAATGCTTGATAAGTTGGACGGACGTGCTTTTTATTGATTCCTTGATGGATATTCCGGCTACAATCAAATTCTTATTGCTCATGAGGACCAAGATAAGACTATTTTCACTTGTCTCTATGGTAGTTTCGTATTCTCGCGGATGAGATTTGGGTTATGCAATGCACCGACGACTTTTCAACGGTGTATGATGGCCATCTTCACCGACATGGTGGAGGATTTTCTTGAGGTCTTCATGGATGACTTTTACGTGGTGGGGAATTCTATTGATGATTTCTTGAACAACTTGGACAAGTTATTGGAAAGATGTGAGGAAACAAACTTGGTTTTGAATTGGGAGAAATGTCACTTCATGGTCGAGGAAGGCATTGTCCTCGGTCAAAAAATTTCAAAGCATGGTATTGAAGATGATAAATCCAAAATTGAGGTGATATTCAAACTCCCACCCCTACACCCATGAAGGGAGTGAGGAGCTTCTTGGGTCATGCGGGGTTCTATTGCCAATTCATCAAGGACTTTTCTAAGGTGGTAAACCCCTTGTGTAAGCTTTTGGAGAAGGATGCCAAGTTCCATTTCAATGAATATTGTATGAAGGCATTCGAATTGCTCAAGTTCAAGTTGACTATTACTCCTATTATCACCACACCGGATTGGAGCTTACCTTTTGAGCTCATGTGTGATGCAAGTGATGTGGCGGTTGGAGGGGTGTTGGGGAAACGGGATTGACAAGTGATGCCCAAGTCAACTACACAGTGACCGAAAAAGAGCTCTTTCCTATGTTTTTGCTATGGAGAAAATCCGCCCATAATTGATGGGTACAAAGGTGATTGTACACACCGACCATACGACACCTTCGATATTTGATGAGCAAGAAAGATTCTAAAGCAAGACTTCTTTTGCAAAATTTTGAGCTGGAGATTCAAGACCGAATAACTCTGCAGATGCGGTCAACGGGCATCAGAATTGTACAAAATTGTAAAATCACATTTTCTTATTCCCAACTCACATATACTCGACCTAGCAGATCTTTTGGCATATCTTTGGCATTGTAAAATATATTTTTGAGTAGAGAAGAAGAGAGAAAACATTTGTGGAAGCTAGGGTTTGCACACACACTTGGGATTTGAAGATTTCAACCTTGTGGTTTAGGATTTCTTACCCATTTATGTTTGTTTCTTCATTTCCTTGATTTATATTGAATATTTAAGTGTGTAGTATTTATTTCCAACACTATTTCTTGTTTATGGAAATATTCATGTTTAAATTGTGGATTAAATGCTATGTTGTGCTTATGTATTGAATGATTTTTATATATTTATGAAGTGAGTTATTGTTACTTTAATTATTCTTGTTCGTTAATGTTTCCAAAGGGAATAGCTAACCCTAGAACTCGCCCATTAACTCCGAATTAATTTTGGAAAGGGAGTTTCAAAAGAAGAAGTGCAAGGGAATAGCTAACCCTAGAACTCGCCCATTAACTCCCTCATTTAAAAACAACTACAAGAAGTGCAAGGGAGTTTCAAAAAAAATCAAGTGACAAAAATAAGCCTCAAGGAGTGACTCAAAAGCACTGTTCTACTACATATGCTCAACTCATTCATTTCCGGATATATCAATTTCACCAATACATCCTAATTCATGTGCCCTCACAAGAAAGAAAGTCCCAAAATCACCATATTTACAAGAACAACACAAGGGACAAATTCACAAAGACACTCACTCTCACAAAGAATTTNGTACCTATCTAATTTTATTCAAGGCTCCATATTGATATATATACAAATATTTCTTTTTCTCTCTTTTTTTTTTCTTTTGGAGCTTGAATAATTTCATGTGAACACTTTGAGTTATAGGTTCCTACACTCAATATACAACCTTACCAATTTCCAACTTGATACCACACCCCCAACTTAGGCTTTTAGCCTCATTCTCAATGTTCAAGGAGGGACGGGTTCAAAAGAGGGAATTATTTTACAAAATGGGAAAGGTTTGTAATGAGGTGACCAAAGTAACGATTAAAGGATCAAATAGGGTAACTAGTGATAATATTTATGATTTGGTAAGCTTTAAAAGCAGAATAGGTTTTTCAAATAACACAAAGAATGCCTAAGGTCATTTCTCCAACCAACGTAATTATTATTAGCATTGAAAGACTAACCGGGCAAGTTCTAGATGATGAAGCAAACACAAGAATTATTTACACAAAATCTAACACATATGGCACATGAACTAGTCAATACGGATCAAGTTCAATTCTTCATAAGAGCATCTAGAGAAATATCATGCAAACTACTCGGCAAAGAGTCACTAAAAGAGCCAAAAATTTGTCACACAAATTATTCTTCACCATGCAACTTACTTGTTTTAGTTCAAAACCAAAATTTGGAGGGATACTCTTAATTCACATTTCACATACAAGAGACTAATTTCTTTAGTACCAAATAATCCAAAAGTCTCATCCTAGCAAAACAAGACTAATTCCCTTAAGAAAGTTGTCATACCATCTATCATAGGGAAAAGTCACCCGGTTCACTTCAAAAATGTTCCTTGGGAAAGAACCGTAGCCTAAAGAAAATCCAAGGAAACACTACCATAGAGATAAAATTAAAAGAACAAAACTATTAAAGATAATACTAAAATAAAAGCAACTAATACTAAAGAAGCAAAAATAATACAAACTATAAGCTACTAAAGAAAATAAGTAAAGAAAGAAAAATAAAAATAAACTAATCACACCAACCTCAGCAAGAGCACATGACATAACAAAATAAGCCTGGCAAGGGCACACAATATCCATACAATAAAGAAGCTCGGCAAGGGCACATCCATAACGTCATAGTACAAATACAATATGCTCCTAAAGCCACCCCCAACTAAATATATTGCAGTGTCCCCACTGCACACTATCAAAAATAAAGAACAATAGTTTGAGGGTCTCCCTGAGGTCTGCATCAGACTAGAAGACTGCAGGAGAAGAGGCTGGTCAATGCTGCTGAGAACTCTCGTCATCATCATCATTCGCATCGGCATCATCACCATCGGTCATGAACGAGTAGTCCTCGCTGTCATCAGCTTCCGCAATTGGCAGCTTCTTGCTCGGCTTCCCCCACCTAAAAATTGCCTTGACTCCTCTCCACACTTTGACCAGGAGCTTACCTTTCTTTTTATTTTCTCATTTTCCTTGTCAAATGACTCCTTCAGATTAATATGTGCCTTGGCCAGGCCGGTGTAGGCGGTGTCAAGATGTGAAAGAGATGTTGCCATCTTGTCCTGAGTATCAAAATATTGTTGCATCTCAGCCCTGGAGTAGTACTCAGGTGGAGGCTGAGGCTGGGATGTGGAAGGCCCAGTGGGGAGCTTGGACACTAGGTCCTGCAAGATAGCAAACTGGGAGTTCATCTCCCCAAAAAGACCCTCTGATGCAGCAGGCTGTGAGGAGGATCCGGCTCCGGCAGTGGTGGTGGTTACCTTCCTTTTCTTACTTTTTACTGCTTTACCCTCACCCTTGACTCTGAGCGGGTGGAAGGGTTTGTTGGCTGGAACCCACTGATCAGTGTGACGCTCCTCGACCTGTGCCTGTCGACACAACTAGATAATCAAGGAAGGAAACATTAATCATGCTCCATCATCAAGCAAATACTGCCACATCTCGCTCAGAATATAATAGCATGCATTCACTGGAATGTCATCGAGAAGGCAACCAATGATTAGGGCTCTGGTATATGACACGTCTGAAACATTCCCACTGGGGGACACCCTGCTACACAGTATATACAGCCATATTTTCGCCTCGGTTTTGAAGTCGATTGACTTCAAGCCTTTTATTTTGTTGGCCCACTGCGCTCTCACATTTTCAGGATACAACTTGGATAAAATCCATGCCGAAATTTTGCAATGATCTCTCTCTAGTACTGGATCAATATGGTGGTTTGGAATCCCGAGCGCAGTATTGATTTCTTCCACCCCGAACCTCACAATAGTCCGTCTGATTATAAGTTGAGGATCGGCAAAGTTTGTACGCTTGAGATTGGCGTAAAACTCGCGAACCCATATCTCATTGGCCTTGCAAGGAGTGGGAATGAAGCACGACCATCCAGAGGATACCAACCGAACATAGAAATATGGAAGCATTTTGGCCAATTTTTCTTCCGCGATCCCTGTCTCAAGTACCAATTTCTTGGTGAGGATATTGTCATAATACCGCTGCTGACAGTCAGCATAAATGAACCGGTAATCATCAAATCGTTCCCAGCCTCCTCCTCAATTTCAGAACTGTTTAGAGCATTGTGTTCGGATCGATTTTTAAGCCAAATTACCTAAAAAAAATAAAAAGAAAGTTAGTAAAGCAGTGGACTCTTGTTAAGCATATTAAAACACTGCAATTAGGCCAAAGAACCAAATCGAACGGGTCCGGGAAGGCCAATTTGCAAACATTCTATTTTTGGCAGAATTGCACAGTTTTCGCACCTGCGGAACTTCAATTGCAGGTGCGGTTGCACATCTGCGGATAAAGAGGCGTACCTGCGGAGAAATTTGCACCTGCGGTGTAGGGCTCGCAGGTGTGAAGCCACACCTGCGGAAATTCTCTCGCACCTGCGGACTGTCGTCCCGAGGTGCACCTGCCCAGAACTTTTTAACCATTTTTCTATTTGGGGCATGGTTTTGAACACTAATCTGTACTCAAGATTTCCATATTAGTGTACCAAATTGAGTTCTAACTTTTTTAACACTGAATTTTTGGTACCTCGCTCAAAATTTTCTTTTGGACCATTTAGAATTGTTTCTTTTTCATGAAATTTGGGTACTCAATTTTCCCCTCAAACTGTTGGTTCACTGAGGCTAGCACAAAATAATCTACTCTAAACCAAATCCTCACCCTACTATTACCCTAAGTCAGAAAGGAAACAAAATAAAATAAAAAGGGAGTGAGGGGAAGAAGGGAGTGAGGAGTTGAGAATACCTGGTCTTGTGAATGCAATGGAGAATTACGGAGGAGATGCGCACTGTGTTGGAAATTTTTGAGCGATGGGGGATTTTGGTTGTTGGTGAAAAACACGTTTTGAATGAAAAATTACCTGATGAAGTGAATTTTAGGGATTTCAATTGCACGACTTTCGCACCTGCGGAAAATTACCGCACCTGCGGTTGCGCACGTGCGAGATTCCAGTCGCACTTGCGGAATTGACGCACCTGCGCTTAGTGGACCGCTGCTGCGACACCGCAGGTGCGGAAATACCTGGATTCATCAATCAACTTCTGTCAATTGTGTGATCACATTTTGGCTCAAGTGTGTAACTCTGCGATCACATCTTGCATAGGCATCATCGCACAGTTGGTCAGTGTGTTGCCCAGCATTTTTTTTGCTCCTTTTTGCATTGTATTTGGCTACCCGGCCATCCCAACCTTCTCAAATCAACTCCAAACATTCCGAAACTTGGTAGATTGGTTAGAAAAAGTATAATAAGCTATTCTAAAAAAGAAAATTCCAAAAATGACCAAAAAAATTTAAAAAACGATGGGTTGCCTCCCACCAACCGCCGCATTTAACGTCGTGGCACGATGCACGTCAACTTTACCACTTTTCTCGCCACTTTGATGATATGAACTGGGCACCTAGCTTGGAATCAATCTTGTGACCACGGGCGGTGGGGGTGGTAAGTAGATGACCGAGCCAAACCTTAAATTCTTCATTTTGCACTTCTTGGCTCCCATGTGAGGAATGTCATTTTGCTTTCTTGTTTCCTCGAATTGTAAGATGTATGGTATGAGTTTTTCCTCTTTGCAAAACTTCATTGATTTTTGTAGTTCAACTTCTGTATCACCACACAATTCCAATGTTGAAAAATGCTTGGAATGTGCCTTCAAACCCCCAACTTGTAATTTTTTCGGATTTTGACATCCTCCTTTTCCCCCGGAATAGAGTCAATTTCAACCAAATTTTCAATCACCCCGGTTGACTCTAATTCCATATTTTTCTCGGCATCACTAACACTCATGGAGTTGGTTGGCGGATGTTCAAGGATTGATTCCTCAAAGTAAAGCGTACTTTCATCCTCAGAATTGAACTCTTCTTGGCTTCCATCCACACTTTCAACTTGAGAGGCATAATAAGCCTCCATCAATGCTTTCATTTGATCTTCCAAGGTGCGGATGTGTCCATCATTTTGAGTTACATCATGTTTCAATTCTTCAAGTGCAAAATTATGCTTTTCCTCATTTGCAAGAATGGCCTCCAACATGAGCATCATCCTCTCATTTTGAGCATTTGAGAGTTCTTCTTGGTTTTGTTTGAGTAACAAGGAGGAATTTTCATCTTTAACCTCCAAGGAAGGTTCTTGGCTATCACTCACCTTCAAGGAATTTGTGAGTGCAACCTTTCAAGTGCCAAATCATTTTGGAGACTAGTCTCCAAAAGTTCTTCCAAGGCATTTTGCTCATGGTTTCCTTCTTCAAGTAAGCACTCCAACATGAGCTTGAACTCTCCATTTCTACCACGCTCAATTTCCTCCACTTCTTCACCCCTAAAATTTCCATCACAAAAAGTAGACTCATCATAGTGGGGGCATGGGGAAGGGAAGGACAAATATGCACAATCATACCAATTACCATTTTGCCGACCACACCTATCACAAATACTCCACTCATGGGTTTGAGATTGTGCGCACAATCCATCCCCGGGAGAATTTAAATAATTTTTCCACGAGTGCAGTCCTCGACAATAAGGACAAGGGTCATCAAAATATGAACAACTACCATCCGACCAATTTTCTTTATATGATGCCGTATATATATTTATTTATTTATTTTTATTTTTTTTTATTATTATTTTTTTTTTAATTAAAAATTAAGAAAATAAGCAAGAAAAATAATTACACAAATATTCAAAAGTTTGAATCAAAGAACTTATGCTTACTTCTCAAACAACCTAAATTAAGCCAATTGTTCCCCAGCAACGGCGCCAAAATTTGATACGCTCAAATTACACCTTAAAATAGTGTAAGCGGTCGATTGTCAAAATAATAACCAAAAAAGGTTGGGGTCGAATCCCACATAGAATAATATGGAGGCGATTAAGAATGTAAGAGAACTATCACTTATCTTGCAATGCCAAAAAAATAGATTTTGGTTTTGAAAATGTTTATAACTAAATGCGAAAATATAAACTAACCTAGAAAGCAAGTAAAATGATCAATGGAAACAAGTATGAATGCATCGGGAATTACACTCAAGTAACAATCCAATGTATTTCACGATTTTACAAATATGAGCGAGTTTATGTTAATTAGCCACGGATAATAGTTCTAAACTAGATTTTTCCAAAGACTAATAAGACTCCCTAATTGAATTATTCCTAACCCAATTAAGAGATTAAGCACACCCGGATATGGCTACAAGTAGTTCAATCCTATCCCTATGTAGAATCTATAAAATGAGGGTTAAGGCCTCAAGCTCTTGTTAATTAATCTTTTCCAACCTCAAATTATCTTTCCAAAATTAATTTGTAGTTAATGGGCGAGTCCTACGGTTAGCTATTCCCTTTGGAAACATTAAAGAACAAGAATAATTAAAGTAACAATAACTCACTTCATAAATATATAAAAATCATTCAATACGCAAGAACAACAAGGTATTTAATCCACACTTTAAACATGAATATTTTCATAAACAAGAACTAGTGTTGGAAATAAATACTACACACTTAAATATTCAATATAAATCAAGGAAATGATGAAATAAACATAAATGGGTAATAAATCCTTAACCACAAGGTTGAAATCTTCAAATCCCAAGTGTGTGTGCAAACCCTAGCTTCCACAAATATTTTCTCTCTTCCTCTCTACTCAAAAATATATTTTACAATGCCAAAGATATGCCAAAAGATCTACTAGGTCGAGTATATGTGAGTTGGGAATAAGAAAATGTGATTTTACAATTCTGTACAGTCCTGATGCCGGTTGACCGCACCTGTGGAAGATTCCTCGCAGGTGCGTCTCCGCAGAAGCGGACTCACCTTCGCAGGTGCGATTCTGGGTATCTTGAGCAATTTCCGCAGATGCGGATGAAACGTCGCATCTGCGGTTTCGCAGGTGCGTGAACTACATCGCAAGTGCGGCTTTAATACATTTTAGCTCTTCTTGCCAGGTGCGAGGTCGCACCAACAGTCTAGAGTCCGCAGGTGCGGTATCACTGGAGGTTTTGTGCATTTTTCACCACTTTGTGCTCAACTCCACTCCAATTCAACACCAACCACTTCATGGCATCATTTCCTTGAAATTCGAGCAATACACACTATAAACAACCTCATGTTATCATTGAGTGATGCAAAATCTAACGAAAAGAGGCTAAAACGACTGGTAAAATCACCACTCATCAGGTCCCTTTCATAAGTAGGTAATATTTGGGTTCCTTTTTCCGTCATTAAGTTCTCACTTTTTTTATTTCTTTTTGTAGGTTTATCCAAAGAAGTCAAATTGAGGCCTCCATCAAGTGGCGATAACTTCCCCACCGAGTCCCCTACTCCGAGATAGGGTGAAGAGAAGAAAGGGAAAAGGGCTACGAGTTCTCTGAGCTAGGAAAAAAAGAAGCCAAGGAGAAGTTTAAAGCGTAATTTAAAGAAAGCACCAGCTTCGGGTACACTCTATCAGCTGAGGAACGAATTCGAAGAAGAAGGAGAAGCCTTCGATATGGTGGCCAGTGTGTCATCGCAGGTCGGAGGTCAAGGGGCCTCTGAACCAGAGAGAGGTGAGGTCGATCTTCCTCAAGTTAGGAAGGCCAAGGAGGAGGACGGGGCCAAAGCTTCTGGGATGAGAGAAATGCCCTGAATGAAGCACTTAGTTGAATAGAGATCACTGAGTCACCCTCATTTATTGAGTCCATGTATAACGAGGCCCAAATAGTGAAAAGACACCCCAACGAGGGGGCCCATAGAGCGGACGAACCCTTTCGTAGATATTTCGATGACGTGGATTCCACAGCCACGGAGGACGTCACCGGATTGGGTGAATTAGAGGTGCCAAAGTGTAACGACCCGACCGGTCATTCCATGAGATTTACCCTATTTTCCCTATTTTTGCATTTGTTATATATTACTAGCTATTTTTTTGTTGTGTTGGGTCATTTGGTTTGGGTCCGGAGTGGTTATGGTGAGAATTGAGGCATTTAGTATCCTAAAGTAGCCTAAAAAGTTGAGAAAGTCAACTGACAGTTGACTTATTGGTAAAAAACCTCGCAATGCGGATTTTATGGCTCGGATAGATTCATTAGGTTATTTGGGACTTAGGAGTGTGTTCGGAATGATGTTTTGATGTCCGGTGTAGAATTAGGCTTGAATTGGCGAATGTTAGTTTTTGGTGATTTCCGGTCGGCAGTGGAAAATAGGATATCGGTGTCGGAATGAAATTTTGGAAGTTGGAGCAGGTTCGTAATTTCATTTTGGATATGTCTGCAAAATTTCAGGTCAACCGGAGGTGTTTTGGTTGGTTTCGGCGTAGTTGGCGAAATTTTGAAGTTTCAAAGTTCATAGGCTTGAATTTGATGTAATTTTTGTGTTTTCGTGTTGTTGTTGGTGTTTCGAAGGTTCGACTAAGTTGTAATAATGCTATGGTGTGTGTTGGTATGAATTTTTGGGGCCCCGAGGGGCTCGGGATTGATTTTGGATGGTTGGCGGGGTTTTGAACTTGGAAAAATTTGCAGAAAATAGCTGCTGGTGTGAGTTTCTGGTGTTGGCCGCACCTGCGGATGAGTAGCCGCAGGTGCGACGTCATAGGTGCGACGTCGCAGGTGCGATGAGCCATGCGCAGCTGCGAAAGAGGCTAGGCAGGGGAATTTCCACAGGTGCGAAGTTATGGCCGCACCTGCGAAGCCGCAGGTGCGAAATTGGTCCATTAGTGGGACTTCCACAGATGCGCACCTGGGACCGCAAGTGCGGGTCTGCAGGTGCGACTAAGTGTCCGCAGGTGCGGAAATGCTGGCAGAAACAGTACAAAAAGGGCCTCCGTGAAAATTCTCTCATTTCACCATTTTTGCATGCGGGAGGAGCTCTTTGAAGGAAATTTGAAGAAGGGAATTCGTGGTTCTTCAGTGAAGGTAAGTTCTCGGGTTATTAACATCGTTTCTATGCTATTTTGTTCGGATTAGGCTTGTGAATTTGAGGATTTAAGTAGGAAAAGGTTGGGAAGAAGGGGTGGAGAATTGGAATTTTCTTTTGAGGTTTTGGGTAGGCAATTGTGATCCGATTGTGATGATTTTGGTATGAGTAGAATCGTGGGAGGACGAGGTTTCTAGTGATGTAAAAATTATCGAATTCCGAGACATGGGCCTGGGGCTCGGGTTTGGCCGAATTTCGAGATTCTTGCATAATTTGATAGTTTTCGATTGGGTTGTGTTCCTTTGGTATATATTGATGATGTTGAACTGGTTTTGGCTAGATTCGGAGCAAGCGGGAGCCAATTTGAGGGGCACGAGCATAGCGGACTAGTATTGTGGCCCGGTAGAGGTAAGTAATGGTTATAAATCTTGTCCTGAGGGTATGGAACCCCGGAGTAGATATTTCTCACTGATTTTAAAATGGCGCATATGTCGGATGACGAGTATGTGGCGCGTACTGATTTTTGGATTGGACTAGGTCCTCTCCGCGGCAACTAATGAGTTGCATATTTTACTCAAAACCTTATGTTAATTATCTTCTAAAGATTGTTGAAATATTTGGGCTATAAGCCGTGTTTGGGGACTCGTGCCGATATATCTAGACCCCTTGGGGGATTTTTACTGCTTTTTTCCCTCACTATTTGTTGATGATTTCACTCAGCCACATTGTGCTTACTATTTTCGAAACTCAGCCTGATGTACACTACTTTGAGATTTAAAATGATGTTTTGGGTCGAGTACCCTGTTTTACTGATTCGCCCGAGGTGCCTTTTGAGTGGTTCTGATGAGTGATGGTGAGGTGCTGAGTAATATTAGCGCTTGGGTTGAAGGAGCCCCTCCGGAGTCTGTACACACCCCCAGTGAGCGCACCGAGTGCCGAGTGTAGAGTGACGACCGATTGGGAGGCATGAGTGACTGTGAGGTGCTGAGTGACTCTGAGGCATGCCCGAGGGGCTGATTATGATACATGTTTTGCCCGAGGGGCTACTTATGATTTTACTACTTTCACTCAGAGCTTATAAAATATGTTTTGCCCGAGGGGCCTCTATATGATTCATTTCATTTTTCATACTAAATCTTTCGGTTTGAAGTTGTTAAAAATATGCCTTCTTCAAAGAACTTTTCTGGAGTTGGTTTTAAGGCATGATGATTTCGTATATCTATGTTTACACTATTGAAAATTAAGGTTGTGTATATTGTGATTTAATGGCATTGATTTTATGTGTTTCCTTGCCGCTTAGACTTGATTTATTTTCATTACTACTGAGTTGGCGTACTCACATTACTCCCTGCACCCCTGTGTGCAGATTCAGGTGTAGATATCGAGCATTAGCCATTTATTCCGCACGGAGCCGGATTGTGGGATATAGAGGTAGTTGTTCAGCGTCCGCAGCATCTCTGTTTTCCCTTCTTGTTGTATCTAGCTTTTATTCATAGGTTTTGTATTATAATAGTATATTTTGGCTTATTCTTCTAGATGCTCATGACATGTTGGCTCCGGGTTTTGGGGTTGGTGGTACTGTATAATTGGCCTACTTTATTTAGTAATCCCTGTATGTTTTATGATATGCCTGAAACTTGATTAGGATTTTTAAAAGAAATTGCGAACATGCGGTAGTTGGCTAGCCTAGTTCCACGATAGGCGCCATCACGACCGGTTTAGGACTTGGGGTCGTGACACAAAGAAGAGTCCATCTTCATGAGCAAGTGGGCCTTCCTCAAGCCCTAAACTTACCAACCGGTTCCCAGCTCCAAGTCTGGATCCCGACCGGAAGCGATTCGTTGTTATCTCTATTTTGGAGGATGCCCAAGCCCTCTCATTCCCCGTAGAGGTGTCCAGTTACCTTCGGTGTCTGGTGACCAAGGAAGATCAAGACAATTTGAGGGAGGTAGATTCACCCTTCCTGTTCAACAAAGCACAACAGGCGTTTCATCATGGCTTTTGATTTGTACTTATACAATTTGAGGGAGGTAGATATCCCTTTATGGCTTTCGATTTGTACTTAGACTATTTCATAGATAGCCTTAACATTTTTCCTTATGTCTTTAGACCTCGGTGCTTCATCATGAAACTTTTCTTTGATATCGGGATGAGCTGATCCAGCTTGAAGTGGAGGCCCGAGGGATCACTAAGAAGAGAGATGCTTACAAACGTTTCGGAAGAAGCATGCCGACCTGGTCGAGCAAGTAAAAATATTTGAGGTTAGTCACGATGAGCTAGAATTCCAAGGGGCTCGAAGTCGAGGCCAAGAACTTGGCGTATCCCGAGGATGAAGAAGATTTCGAGGCTTCGAGCAGATCCGAAAGTGGAAGAGACTCCGAAGATCTTGGCGACGAGGCGGGCTCCGGTGAAGACCAGGTTGTTTAAGTGCCTTGTGCATTTTTCTTTGTTTTTTTGTGGTTTTGTATTTTTCTAACATTTTCAAGGCTGTCTGGCCTTTGTAAAGGATATATGTATATATAATACAAGGCTTCTTTTTAACTTCGACAATTTCTGGGTTTTTCTTTGCTTTATTCTTTATGTTTGCAAAGATCGAAATGCCTTAGCATGAAATAGTTAGGTTATGTTCAGAGGTTCGAACAGGCCTTGCCTTCGACATTATTTTTCTTAAGGCAATGCGGTGGTTCGGTATGTCCGTAAACTTTTCCCCAATGTACTTATAATTTTCTAGATTATAGTTTGCCTAGGGTAGCCTTTAGAACCGGTTTGGATGTTTTTCAAGGTCTTGTTTTTTGTTAAGGGTTTCGTACGTCTCTGAGCTATTTTAATATGGTTGTAGCCTTTTTAGTTCGAGTGTTGCCCAGTTGGATTGTCAACACGTGTTATCCAGGCTTGCCTAGGATAATAGTCCCTGAATGGGGACAACCATAGCTTTTAAAGTTCGGGCACTGCTAGTGCCCTCGGGTTTTAATGTCCTAGAATATTCGGGCCTGCCTTGGGTGGCAGTCCCCCAGCGAAGTGGCCCTTGGTCTCTATGTCTTTTGGGATCCAACTGAAATATTTTCCAAATGGCACAATTTTTATCCGTAAGGTAGAGATTTACTTTCAACTTCGTGCGTAGTATACAAAGTTAGATGTGTGTTTTGTGTCTGGGCTCGGGTGATCTTGTAGGCACGGTTCATTCGACCATTTGGCCCTTGCAGATAATCGTATGGATCGAGCATAGACTATTCGAGAACAAAGTTTCACATAGACTATTTGAGAACAAATTTTCTCATAGACTATTCGAGCACAAAGTTTCTTTCCTTGCCAAAATATCATTTCCTACCAATTATGGCCCCCAATGTTCGGGGTTTATCGTAGAAAATACTTGATTACTGTTGACTTTGAAAATTATGTCGTTCTTTGATGGGTACCTGCAAGTGTTAGTCAAAAATGTAGGTGAGTAAAAGAAAGTTATCAGGGTCTTACCTTAGCAGTAATATCAGTTCAAGTCAGTTATGTTCAAGTTGTTCGGTAGTTGTTCAATATTCATTGTTCCGAGTTTGTACGACCCTTTACCAGTGATCTCGATAATTTGTTACGACCTTCCCAGTTTGGTCCCTGTTTTCCTTCGTTTGGATTCCGAGTGTTTAACATGACCTTCCTGAATACGAAGACTCCGACATTGAAGTGTCAAAGGTTGGATATTCGATTGTAATATCTCTCGTTTCGTTGTTTCTGGACTACCATTCGGACGAGGGCGACATCACGCCTTTCGTCTAACAGTTCCAGGATTGTGTTCAGGGTCTCGTGTTTCTTCAGTTTCATATCAAAACTTGAGACTCGGTTTTCCGTCTTCAACCGGTATTAGAGCTTCCATGCCATAAACCAGCGAGAATGGGGCGGCCCCGGTACTAGACTTCGAGGTCATATGATATGCCCACAGCACTTCGCGTAGGATTTCCTTCCATTTTCCTTTGGCGTCGGTCATCCTATTTTTGAGGTTTTGGATTATGATTTTGTTGGTGGATTATGATTGTCCGTTCCCACTAGGGTGGTAGGGTGTTTGATAGGGCCTTTTGATCTTATGGTCTTCAAGAAACTTGCTTGCTTTGCTGCCGATGAACTATTTCCCATTGTCGCACACGATCTCGGCCATCTTTCCAAACCGACATATGATGTGGTCCCAAATGAAATCAATGACTTCCTTCTCCCTGACCTTCTCATAGGCCTTAGATTCCACGCACTTAGAAAAATATTTACCGGGTACCCGTGGAAGGGGGCCAACAATGTCCATCTCCCATTTCATGAACGACCACGGTGACAAGACTGAATGCAGCAGCTCCTCGTCTTGATGAATCATCGGAGCATCCCTTTGACATTCATCACATCTTCGTACGAACTCCTTCGCATCCCTTCCCATGTCGATCCAGTATTAATCTGCTCTGATTATTTTTCGAACAAATGATTCGGCGCCTGAATGATTTTCGCTGGTGCCTTCGTGAATTTCCCTCAGAATGTACCTGGTATCTCCCGACCCTAGACATACCGTTAGCGGGCCATCGGATTTTCTTCTGAACAAGGTTCTATCTTTGGACAAACTAAAGCGGGATGCCTTAGTACGTATGGCCCTCGATTCCTTTGGATCCCTCCTTAGGCTTGTTGACTTTATCTCAGCATGGACTTCTTCCACCACTGATCTCATGAGTTAGAAGACTGTCCCCGAGTTGAACTCATCGTCTTCGATCGACAACCCCAATTTAGCATGCGCATCAGCCTCACTATTTTGATCCCGGGGTACGTGCTGCATAGTCCACTCCTTGAACCGGTGTAATGTTATCTGCAACTTATCCAGGTGTCGTTGCATTCGTTCCTCTCTAACCTCGAACGTTTGACTTGGTTAACCATAAGGAGGGAGTCGCACTTAGCTTCGATCACCTCCGCCCCCAATCTTTGGCTAGTTCAAAACCTGCAATCATGGCCTCATATTTGGCCTCACTGTTAGTCAATTTTATAGTTCTAATAGATTGTCTAACTACATTGTATGTTAGTGGCTTCAATAAGATGCCAAGTTCGGACCCTTTTGCATTCGAGGCGCCGTCTGTAAAGAGGGTCCAGATCTCCGAAGAAGTCCCCAGGTTCAACAATAACTCTCTTTCAATTTCGGGTATCAGAGCCGGCGTAAAGTTGGCCATAAAGTCTGCCAAAATTTTAGATATAATGGTTGTATGAGGCTGATATTTAATATCGTATCCGCTTATCTCAATGGCCCATTTGGATAACCGTCCCGAGAGCTCGGTTTATGCATTACATTTCTCAATGGGTAAATAGTCACAATATATATGGGTAGACACTGAAAAATGGTTTAAACTTCCTAAAGGCGTTTAGCAAAGTGAGCGTCAATTTATCTAGGTGAGGGTATCTAGTTTCAGCCTCACCTAAAGTCCTCCTAACATAGTAAATTGGAAATTGGGTACCTTTCTATTCCCCGACAAGGATTCCACTTGTTGCTATCTCTGATACTACCAGGTATAGGTACATCTGCTCGTCTATCTTCGACGTGTTGAGCAGTGGTGGGCTCGATAGATATAACTTGAGCTCTTCCAAGGTTTGTTGGCACTCTGGGGTCCACGAGAAGTTATTCTTCTTTTTCAACAGTGAGATGAACTGGTGGCTCTTATTGGAAGACCTCGATATGAATCATTCCAGGGCGGCTGTGCATCTGGTTAACCTTTGCACGGCCTTCACGTTGTCCACAATCGTGATATCTTTGATGGCATGATCTTGACGGTGTTGATCTCGATTCCCCTGTTGGATACCATGAATCTGAGGAATTTACCTGATCCAACTCCAAATGCACATTTCTCTGGGTTCAGCTTCATATTGTATTTCTTTAATATGCTGAAGGTTTCCTGCAAATGTTTCAAATGGTCCTCTTCTTGCAGGGACTTAACCAACATATCATCAATGTAAACCTCTATTGATTTTTGTATTTTGTTCCTCGAACATTCGAGTTACTAGGCGTTGGTAAGTGGAACCCGCATTTTCTAATCTGAATTTCACACATTATAGCAGTATGTGACGTGCTTAGTGATGAAGTAGGTTTTTTGTTTGAACTCGGACTAGGGTCTCCTCTTCTGTTTGACCGGGTGGCACTTCAAGTCCATGCTTAGCTTGTGAGTGGTTATTTCCGGTGGAATTCCTGCCATATCGAGGTGGGACCAAGCAAAACAATCTTAATTAGCTATAAGAAATTGAATGTGTTTTTTCCTGAGCTCGGGGTTCAACCCTGTGCCTAAGTGTACCTTTCGATTGGGCAAGTGTTCACTTAGTACGACTTGCTCCAATTCCTCGACCAATGATTTTGTAGCGTCAAAATCGTCGGGGGTGTCTATGAAATATATGGGGACTCCGTAATCGTCGTCCTCGTCTACCCCTCACTCCTCTGATTCTATCGAGGAGGGTATCGATGATTGCTATTTGGCACCGTCTTTGACTATCGAATTCAGATCCTTCAATATCAATAATACAGATTCCAGGATCACCTAATCGACCATGAACATCTCCCTAGCAGTCGGTTGTTCCTTGTAAACTATTTTGATTCCTTCGGGCATCGGGAATTTCAGCAACCTGGTGCAATGTTGAGGTTCTTGCTCTCATGTTGTGAATCCATGGCCTCCCTAACAAAGATTTGTATCTCATATCCCCTTTGATTATATATAACTTGGCTTCCTGAATAGTTCTGGTGACGTTCACCGGTAATGTTATTTCCCTTGTAGTGGTCTCACATGCCATGTTGAACTCGTTCAGGACTCATACCGCATGTATGATCTGATCTTGTAGGCCGAGTTGTTCCACGACCCTCGATCTCATGATGTTGGCCGAGCTACCTATATCAATTAACACACGCTCGATATTTCTTTATGAGTACCGATATTACCAGTGCATCGTTGTGGGGTTGTGTGATCCCCTCTGCTTCTTTGTCGTTGAATGACAAGGTCCCTTCCAGTACGTAATCTCGAGCCCATTTTTCCCTAGTGATGGATACTTTGGTGCACTTCAGCATTAGTCCCTAGGGAATGTCGACCCCACTAATGATCATGTTAATGACGTGATGCGGTTCCTCCTGTTTGGTCCATTTATTAGAGTCACTGTTCCTAAAATGGCTCTTAGCCCGATCGCTGAGGAACTCTCGGAGATGTCCGTTGTTGAACAGTCGGTCCACCTTCTCTCTTAATTGTCGGTAGTCTTCTGTTCTGTGGCCATGGGTGCCGTGATATTTGCACATTAGGTTAGTATTCCTTTGGGCTGGATCATATTGTAAAGGTCGAGGTCATTTGGTGTCTATGATGCGTTTGATGGCAGATACGATGGCGGAGGCATCAACGTTGAAGTAGTACTCTGATAATCTCGGCGCTTCTTTAGGCCTGACGGGCCTGTCGAAGCTATTTTTGCTCATGAGTCCCAGGTTGTTTTGTCCTCGGTCATTTCTTCTTTCAATTCTCATAGGGTTCCGCCCGGACACACTGCTTTTTCGGTCCCCACTGTACTGCTGATAGCAGTCCCTGTTTGATCTAGGTTCAAAATCAAAGTCTCTCTTGACTCTGTCGATGGTTCTGATGGGATACACGGACCCGGAAGGGGCCCAAAGCTGATCATCCTCAACCCTGATTTTTGATTGGTACCGGTTATTGACGTCGGTCCAAGTGACGGCTGGATATTCCACCAAGTTTTGTTTCAACTGTTGTGAAGCCATCGAGCTTCGGATGTATTGTCCGCGACCGGGGTAAAATCCATTCGTTCCATTTGCAATCGGGTCACGAATTCCTTGAGCATCTCGTTATCCATCTGCTTCACTTTTAAAAGGTCTGACTTCCCGGTCTCGACCCTTATAGCCCCGACGTGTGCTTTTATGAAATAATTTTCAAGCATAGCAAACGAGTCATAGAATTAGGAGGCAAACACACTTGGGGACCCGCCACCAGGATTCTACCGATATCGACCGGGGGCACCTCGTTACCTGGTGATAAGTTGGTATTTCACCAACTTATCTCCTCTTGATACTTAGGATTTTGTATCATTTTGTTGAGAAACTAAGGTTTTTATTGAGGTTTATTGTCATATTCCAGGTATCAAGTGATTTAGAAGTGATGGTGAAGAAACCATGTGAAAATGAGTCAAAAAAGGAGCTAAAATACAAACAAAACTACTGCCAGTGAATTCGCGAAGGGTTAGATGCGAACACGGAGCATCAAGCAATAAGCCATCGCGAAAGCCAAGAGCTATACGCGTACGCGATGCTGGAGAAAGTAAACCTTCGCGAACGCGAAGGTGTAATCGCGAGGGCGAAGCTGAAGGAAACAAGCCTTCACGAACGCGAAGGTATAGTCGCGAACGCGAAGAACAACTGGGCGGAAAAACTGGGCAGTTCTGAAATTTCACATTTTTTGGCCCCAAGCCATTTAATACCCGACCTAGCAATTTTATAAAATATCTTTCGCTTATTTTTCAGTCCTTAAACTAGAGAAGACAAGTTTTGGAAGCTAGGGTTCTTGCACACACACTTGGGTCTTGAAGATTTGAAGCTTTTGGTTGAGAATTTCTTACTCATTTATGCTCATTTCTTCATTTCCTTTCTTTGTATTGAATAATTAAGTGTGTAGTATTTTTTCCAACACTTGAATCTTGTTTATGCGAATATTCATGTTTAAAGTGTGAATTAAATATCTTGTTGTGCTTATGTATTGAACGATTTTTAGTCATATTGAAGTGAGTTATTGTTTCTTTAATGATTCTTGTTCTTTAATGTTTCCAAAGGGATTAGGTAACCCTAGGAATCGTCCATTAACCTCGAATTAATTTTGGGAAAGATAATTTGGGGTTGGGAAAGATTAACTAATAAGAACTTGAGGTTTAACCCTCATTTTATAGATTCTATCTAGGGATAGGATTGAACTACTTGTATCCATATCCGGGTGTGCTTAATCTCTTAATTGTTTTAGGGATAATTCAATTAGGAAGTCTTGTTAGTTTTCGGAAGAATCTAATATAGAAATTTTACCCTTGGCTACTTAACATAAACTCGCTCATATTTGTAAAATCGTGAAATACAACGGATTGATACTTGACTGTAATTCCCGATGCATTCATACTTGTAGTCATTGATCATTTTACTTACTTTCTAGGTTAGTTTATATTTTCACATTTAGCTATAATATTTTCACAACCACATTCTAAGTGTTTTTCATTGCATAATAAGTAATAATTCTATTATACGCCTAATCGCCTACATATTGTTCTCTGTGGGATTCGACCCTGACTCATAGTTGGGTAAATTATATTGCATGCGACCGTGTCCATTTACTTTTTGATAGTGGATTTGGACGTCATCAAAATTGGCGTTGTTGTCAGGGAACAATTTGGCATATTTAAGTTGTTTGAGAAGTAAGCATAAGTGCTTTGATCCAAACTTGTGAATATTTGTGTAATTATTTTCTTATTTTGGTTATCTTCTTGTTTGTTTCTTGTTTATTTTCTTAGTTTAAAAAAATGGCATCATATAATAAAAATTGGTCGGATGGTCGTTGTTCATACTTTGATGACCCTTGTCCTTATTATGGAAGACCACACTCGTGGCAAAATTGTTTAAATTTCCCGGGGGTGGGTTTTGCGTACAATCTCAAACCCATGAGTGGAGTATTTGTGATAAGTGTGGTCGTCAAAATGGTCATTGGGATAATTGTGCTTATTTGTCCTTCCCTTCCCTTCCCCAAGCCCCCGCTATGATGATTCTACGCTTTGTGATGAAAATTATAGGGATATGGAAGGGGAAGAAACTGAACATGGTCAAAATGGAGAATTCAAGCTCATGTTAGAATGCCTAATTGAAGGAGGAAACAAAGGGCAAAATGCCTTGGAGGAGCTTGTGGAAAATAGCCTCCAAAATGACTTGACGCTTGAAAGGTTGAACTCAGAAATTGAAGAAACGCTTGAAGCTTTAGAGGCCCAAAAAGCCTCGGAAGTGAATGATAGCCAAGAACCTTACTTAGATGTAGAAGCCGAAAATCCTTCTTTGGAACTTGATCAAAACCAAGAAGAACTCTCAAATGATAAAAATGAGAGGATGATGCTCATGTTGGAGGCCATTCTTGAAAATGAGGAGAAGCAAAGCTTGGCACTCGAGGACTTGAAACAAGTCTTGACTCAAAATGATGATAATATCCGCACCTTTGAGAATCAAATGAAAACATTGCACTTGAGAGTGTGGAAATAAGTCAAGAAGAGTCCGACTTAGAGGAAGAAAGTGAGATTTATTTTGAGGAATCAAGAATTGAACATCCGGCAACCGACTCCATGCTCGTTAGTGATGCCAAGAAAAATATGGAATTAGAATCAACCGGTGTAACTCTAGTCCGGGGGAAAAAGAGGATGTCAACATCTGGGAAGAAGTGTGTTTGTGTATATATATATATATATATATATATTGAATAACTCACCACGTTGGAAAAATACTATAAGAAAAAGATTCAGCGGCAAGTATGGTAAACGAATGCTACAACTAAAGTGAATTTTCAAGCTAAGTAATTTTGGCCAATAATTGAACGTAGATTTATGGAAATAGTTCACCTATTCTATTCTTTTTTCTCCTAAATATTAGAAAAAATATAGTTTTAGTTGTGTCATAATTAAAGTAAACATTTTATATAAGATAAAGTTTTAATTAATTTTAAAGTTATTTCCTACGGAATCCAAAAAAGAAAAGATATAATAAATAAAATTTTATTTGATTTAGAAGTCCTAAATATTAGTAAGATAAATAAATTACTATTTTGTCCGGTATAAAATATATATTTACAGGATAAAAAGGATGAACGATATTTCACTAAGGACCTTCTTCTTTTAATATATTATAAATATAGATAGACAAATTATAATTTGAGATGCATAAGCACACTAAAGTTGTGGCTCAGTTGACCATTTTCTAAAGACATGTAATCCTGATTCGAAGTAATTAAATTCCATTGACGGCAGTGGTAAGGTAAGCAAAATTTTGACATGGAATTCATATTTTCTAATCTGCACATCCCCTAGTTTCTAGCGCTCTTCCTTATTGTCCTGTCGAAATTTCTAATAAATCAAATTAAAGCAGTCAATATCCTTTCCTTGCCTACGTGTAGTCGGTGGCTACTGACAATCAGTTTTCCAATATTACGTTGTCGTTTGGATTTGGGAAGCAAAATAAAATCCAAGAAATGTAAAATGAAGAAATTGATGTTTGGCTTGATTATCTACTTATCACCCTCACCGCTCATGATCACAAGATTGATTCCAAGTTAGGTGTCCAATTCATATCGTCCAAGTGGCGAGAAAAGTGGTAAAGTTGATCCATGTCGTGCCACGATGTTAAATGCGGCGCTTGGTGGGAGGCAACCCATCATTTTTTAAATTTTTATTCATTTTTTAAATTTTCTTTTCTTAGAATATCTTAGTACATTTTTTTTGACTAATCTTCCAAGTTTCACAGTTTTTGTAGTTGTTTTGAGCAGGTTGCATGGTCCGGGCAATCCAAATCAGTAGCTGCTGGAAGTTGTAGAAACAGAGCTTCGCGTTCGCGACAGCACCTCGCATTCGCGACGAATGTATTTTTCTAATGCTTCGCGTTCGCGTGGACTCACTCGCATTCGCAACAAGCCGACTAGTATTACTCTTCGCGTAGGCGACACTGCCTCGCGAACGCGACATGTCAGGTAAGTTTTAAAGTCTAAGCACTGGAAAGGGACGTTTAAATCTCCTTTTGTCTCAAGAACAATTCCTCCTACTCCTTAAATTCCCAAAATCAAATTCTCCATAATCTTCAAGTCTATTGTAATTCACCCTCGCCATTCTCAAGGTATGTAATTTCCTCTCTTGTCTCTTTAATCTTTCTTCTCTTTCTTGGTGTGAAACAATAGAAGAGCAACCATGGTTGAGTGCTGCTTAGGGTTCAAAATTTGATGTCTTGAATGTCGAATTCGTGTGTGAAATTTGTTGTGCTTGCTGGGTGAGGTTCGTTGAGTGAAAGTGTGTGATTGTTAGTGTAAAATTTTGGGCAAGATGTGTGCTAAAGTTAATTGAAAAATGAGAAGGAAAATAAGGCACACACACTGTTTGACAAAATGCTTGAAAGAAAAACTGGGCTGGGTGATGAAGATGACCTTCGCGAACATGATGGTCTGATCGCGAACGCGAAGACCCAAATCTGTGCAAGAAAATTTTGACCTTCGCGAACGCGATGGTCTGCTCGCGAACGCGATGGTCTGCTCGCGAACACGAAGGTCTAAACCTGGGCAAAAATATTTAGCTCTTCGCGAATACGATAGCCCTCTCGTGAACGTGAAGAGCAATCCCTGGAAGGCCCAAAAATGGCTAAAAATAGTACCTTTGCACAGCTCTGCCCAGGACCTTTTTCGCCCATTTCTTTGGCCTAAATACTTCCTAATACATTGGTTTAAGTGTCTATATGAGATTTTAGCATTGTTGGTCTATGTTGTAGGTACTTTGGGCATAAAATGGTTCTGGAAAACAATGAAATTGAGCAATAACATGTCCACGAAACTGAACATGAGGAACCCTTTGATCATGACCAATTTTTATCTGCGGAATGTGAACGAAAATATGACGAACTCTTGTCAGAAACAATCGTCAGGGAAAGAGGCATTAACATGGAAAATATTGAAGCTAAAATGCCGTTCTACACAAGATTGGTTGAAAGCAGGTGGATTTTTTTGCCGATCAACCAAATGATGCCAACCACACAGTAGTGTTGGAATTTTATGCAAACACCATGAGGACCGACTCCTAAGGAACCTTAGTTACTACCATGCGGGGTGTGCAAGTCAATTTTATCCCTGAGGTGATCAATGAAATTTATGGCCTTCCTAGTGCCGATAATGAGGTTTACATAAGCAGAGCAAAAGCAGGGGGAACCCAATGGTTGATGGAAAAATTGCATGATGGAGTGACCCCCAAGTGGTTGACAGTGCACAAGGGAGTCGATTCACATGACTTCACTGCTGAGGCAAAGACGTGTCTCTCTATTATCTGTGCAAGAGTCATGATTTCTACAAATGACACTGATGTGACACCAGAGAGGACACTGATCATTGCCGTTATCATGGATGGACTACCCGTGGATGTGGGGGAGCATATTGTTAGAGAAATCGAGGAAGCCACTCATGGGAGGTCCAAGAGCCTATTCTTCCCATCCTTTATCACTCGGCTATGCTATGATGTAGGGTGTTAAAACACCCAAATGATATTGAGAAAGGTCTAGGAAAGCCGATGATCCACCATTTGCTGAAAAGGGGACCCAACGACAAGCAGAAAAAGAGGAGGATTGATGTTACATCCTCTTCATTTGGGCAGTTCTCTGAGACCACCACTGATCCCGCCGGATCCTTTGCACCTGCACCAAGGTCATTTGACCCCATGGGACCACTCTAGTTTGGCCCTTACACTACGCTTCACCTATCCAGTTAGATACATGGAGTAGATGCACACATTAGGCAGCTTGTAGTTGGCCTTCCTACTGGCCCACCTGGGACTAGCACATCTACTGGCACTGCTGCCCCACTATCCCTGGATGACGTGGTCAAAGAGCAAAAAGCAATAACGAGCAAGATGGATTCCATGAACAATATGTTGGAAAATATGAGCCGGCGGCAAGGGAAGATTGAGAAGCGGCAGAGAAAGTTCAGGGAGCACGAAAAGAAAAAGAGCAAATTCCTGAACAAGATGATGGATAGGCTGAGGTCATTTTGCAATTCAAATGACTCGGATGATGGTGATGATGAGGAGGAGCTCAAATTTCCCTCCAGCTCCAGCTATAAGTGATGCAGTATTCAGGGAGCACTTTCCACCATTTTACTCAATTTTTTTAGCTGCATTGGGGACATTGAAACATTTCTAGTTGGGGATGGCTTCTTGTATAACTGTGGATATGGTAGATTGGTATTTTGTTTTCATGTATGTTATTTTGTTTTCGTGGTGTTATATTAGTATGTTTACTAGCTTCTTGATTTTCTTTTTGATATATAGTATGCTTTTTATTGACTTGATGTTTATTAGCTTCTTGATTTTTTTATATAGTATGTTTTTATTTTGATGGTGATATCCTTGGTTCTCTTTTCACCACATTTCTTTTTCTGAGGATGCCAATTTTCTTTTTTTGAACCGAGTAACTTTTGGTTAATTTTTGTTTCGACTTTTCCGATGATGGATAGCTAGGCGACTTTCTTAAGGGAATTAGTCTCGTAGTTTAGATATAGCATTTGTTAATTTAGGAAGAATAAGTGGTATGAGTTGGGGTTTGTGCCCATTGGCCAATTTATGGCTTGCTTGGTACCAACATGATTTAAACCTTGGTATATGAATTTTTGATCTTTGAAAAAGAAAAATGATTGAAGTAAAGACCATTGTCATGACTTTTAGACTCATTTTTTGTCTCTTTGATTCACTAAATAGCTTCTTAGGCTATATGTGACTTCCTTATGTTCATTAGTTTCAATGGGATTTTGAATTTGTATACCACTTGAGTTTTCATGTGCCATGTGTGGTGAGACTTATTGTGAAGTTCGTTTGCGTTATTTATAGTCTATAACTTGCCCCGAATGTTCTTCAATGCAAAATCCTAGACTAACTTGGTTTGAAAAATGATGTTAGGCCTTCTTTGGACCGCTATTGTGCCTTAATTTCCTACCCTTGCATATTTTTCCTAGTCAAACCCTTTGGAGCCTTTAAACTTGTTCTTTGGCAACCACGTTACAAGCTTTTAGCCTTCGTTCTTTATTGATCTATCTTTTTGCACCCTACCTCCCTATGTACTTTGAAAATTTAATCATAGGCTAAAAGCCTAAGTTTGGGGGTGAAGGTTGAAGAAATTGTGATATGGAAGGTGCTTAAAAGGTGAAAAAAATAAAAATAAAAATAATATATATATAGTGGAAACTTCCTTGAGAAAAAAAGAGAGTAAGAAGGAATAAAAAAATAAGGAGTTGTGAATAAAGGGAAGATTAGATGTGGGATGAAAAGTGAAGAAAGGATGGAAAAAGTGTTTGAAGGAAGTGTGCTTTAATTGTTGCAAATTGTAGTGTTTAGGGAGGTTTTGAGTCACTCTTATCCAAATCGTGTCTTGCCTTAACCAAAAGTCTAAACTACAACCCTTTAAGTCCTAATTGATTTTGAACTAAGTGTGTCTACATTAGTGGAGAAATACATGAAGGGCAAGTCTATGGTACTACTTGTGCATTTGAACATTTTTTGTGAGAGAGAATAATTATTTCCATTTAATATCCCATTTATGTTTTGAAGTGCAATTTATGAATGTGTGATTCTCTCTTAAGTGTGAGGGCAAATGAGATTTGAGTTGTGAATTTAATCCCACTTTTAATTGGGAGGAATGAACGAGGGAAGATAATTGTGATAGAGAGGAAAATTGTGAAGCTTTAGTGTCATGACTTGGTTGCTACTTTGATTAATGCAGTGATTGTGCTTAAGTTGAACTTTTTTGACTTGAAATGATGTTTGGTACGCCATTAAGCTTGATTGGTGATTTTATTGAAGGATGTTCTTAGTTGTTGAATTGCTTGAGGACAAGCAATAGTTTAAGTTTGGGAGTTTGATAAGTTGGTATTTCACCAACTTATCACCTCTTGATACTTAGGCTTTTGTATGATTTTGTTGAGAAACTAAGGCATTTATAGAGGTTTATTGGCATATTTCAGGTATCAAGTGATTTAGAAGTGATGGTGAAGAAACATGTAAAAATGAGCCAAAAGGGATCTAAAATGCAAAGAAAAGTACTGACAGTGAATTACCCTTCACGAACACGAAGGGTTAGATGCGAACGCGGAGCATCATGCAATAAACCATCGCAAAATCCAAGATCTATATGCGTACGTGATGCTGGAGGAAGTAAACCTTCGCGAACGCGAAGGTGTAATCGCGAGCGCGAAGCTGAAGGAAACAAGCCTTCGCGAACGTGAAGGTATAGTCGCGAACGCGAAGGTATAGTCGCGAACGCGAAGAACAACTGGGCTAAAAAATTGGGCAGTTCTGGAATTTCACATTTTTTGGCCCCAAGCCATTTAATACCCGACATAGCTCATTTTATAAAATATCCTTGGCTTATTTTTCAGTCCTTAGACTAGAGAAGACATGTTTTGGAAGCTAGGGTTCTTGCACACACACTTGGGTCTTGAAGATTTGAAGCTTTTGGTTGAGAATTTCTTACTCATTTATGCTCATTTCTTCATTTCCTTGCTTTGTATTGAATATTTAAGTGTGTAGTATTTTTTTCCAAGCTTGAATATTGTTTATGAGAAATTCATGTTTAAAGTGTGGATTAAATATCTTGATGTGCTTATGTATTGAATGATTTTTAGTTATATTGAACCGATTTATTGTTTCTTTAACTATTCGTGTTCTTTAATGTTCCTAAAGGGATTATCTAACCCTAGGACTCACCCATTAACCTTGAATTAATTTTGGAAAAGATCATTAAAGATTAATTAACAAGAACTTGAGATTTTAACCCTTATTTTATAGATTCTACCTGGGGATAGGATTGAACTACTTGTAGTCATATCCGGTGTGATTTGTCTCTTAATTGTTTTAGGAATAATTCAATTAGGAAGTCTTGTTAGTTTTTGGAAGAAGCTAATATAGATTTGTTACCCTTGTCTAATTAACATAAACTCGCTCATATCTGAAAAATCGTGAAATACATTGTATCGTTACTTGACTGTAATTCCCGATGCATCTATACTTGTAGCCATTGATCATTTTACTTGCTTTCTAGGTTAGTTTACATTTTCGCATTTAGATATAATATTTTCACAACCACATTCTAAGTGTTTAGCATTGCATAATAAGTGATAGTTCTCTTACACGCCTAATCGCCTACATATTGTTCTATGTGGGGTTCGACCCCAACTCATAGTTGGGTAAATTATATTGCATGCGACCGTGTCCATTTACTTTTTGGTTGTGGATTTGGACGTCATCACCCGATGCTGCATTATTTTTCCTGTCATGGTGGTTAGACTCCCTGCATTGTTGTTCCTGTCATGGTGGTTGGACTCCATATCCGTGTATAAAGGGGCAGACTGTGGGTTTGACATTACGATTTTAACCTGGAACCAGAAACACTTCAAAGAACAAGTGTAAATTGGGATGTGTTATAGTAATTTTTATCAAACTGCCGCTATTATCCCTAGCCCTACGGTGGGTGTCAAACTATTTACCCTCAAAATAGGATAATAATTGAATTTGTAAGTGATTTTAAGGATACGCGGATTAACTTGACACAAAGCAGTAAATTAAGTTGAAATAATAATAATAATGACAAAGTAAATTCAAACCACACGAATTGGCAATTTCAAACTTGGAGGATCAATACCCTCGAACAGGATGCACCTCGATCGACCTCAAAAAATAGATGAACAAGGGTTTTAAGAGAGAAATAAAAATGTGTTTGCTTATGAGTGTATGTTACTATCTCCGTTGTGAATTATTAGGCCTCCTTTATATAGTGGAGGAGTCCTACTTTAGGTATATTTTTATAAAAGGTAAAAGGTCCTTAATTTGCTGATTATCGGTCCTTTTTTGATAAATATTTGTAATTTCCGTGGTAATATCCGGCCTTTCAAACTTCTGTTGGAAATGCTTCTTCGAGGTCATTTGACCCGGGATCGATGCTGTAACCGTGACCTCGATGTTCTTGAAGGCAGGTGTTCGATCCCGGGTGCTAGCTCGGTGGGGTTTGGGGCCGATCTTCAGTCCTCTATTGTCATGTCTCGAGCTCGGACTACCATGTCGGATGCTAGGATGTACTATGAGCTTGATTTGACCCGAATACAGATAGTCCCCTCGTTTTTGGGAGAGTAGACAACGAGAAACAATATGAGCTTCCGATTCATACTTCGACACATCGTGACAGAAACGACAAAATAACCAAAATGTCTCATCAGTCGAGTCTTAATGGCATTAAATGCTTGTCATTTGTCGGTCGGCCACTCCAGGATGCGAACCGCCGCTAAAAACTATAAACACCTATTCCTTAGTTCATTTACACTTTACATCCAATCCTTCTACCCTCGTGTCTAAGAAATTTCAATACTTTCAAGAACTTATATTCTGGTTATTTGGGATCTTTTATAAGAACTCTCATTCGTCTTCATCTCAAAACATCAAGTGTACTCTTTTAAATTCCTCTTTTTCCTCATTTTCCCTCCATTTTTCAAAGAAATGGCGTGAACTTAAAAAACCGTTCCCCCAAAAGAAACTCCTTCTACCTCGTGGCCGGCTATCAAGGAAGGGGAGACCGTTTCGCGTACTGCCGTCGAGGAACTAGTATCGGAACCTTCTCTAAAAATGTTCATCCCCGGGGGTGCCAGGTCAATGTTGACTCTAAGGTCGAAAATCCCTCCTCTGTACAAGGCCAGTGTGAGGAGGTCTCGAGGTACACCTGTTTGATCACTAAGGATGTTCTTTTCGCGGTAAAAATGGATTGCAATTAGGTCGGCAAGCATGTAGTGATTCCCGAACCCGAAGAAGACATCACCACCCACGTCGATGGATATTGAAGTGTTTACACTAATCCTTTTACACTAGGCCCCTTGGATCCGGTCATCATCGACTTCAGCAAAAGATACGAGGTATGTCTCGGTCAAATTCACCCTTCATTTTGGAGGATCGTGATCCTTATCCGTTTTTTTGTGAGCAAGATCGAAGGATTCTGGTTCACCATCGACCACCTCATGCATTTATACAGTCCCCGAATCTACCGGGGAGACTGATCAAGCTCGCGCGTCGGGCCAGTAAAGCCCCATTCTCGAGTATTGATGAATATCTGGATCGAGGGTGGCTAGAACATTTTATCCGAGTGAGGACTTCGGAATTGATTCCAGCTAAACATATGCCATTCCCCGAGAAGCGAAATATATTCACATAAGTATAATTTTGCTTCCAAAATTTTGATGTATCGCCATTTTTCCTTCCTTCTTATCTGTGTTCTATGGTGGTGCAGCTGTCGCTCAGGTCCTGAATGCAGTCCCTCGACTCAAGGAGTGGGTCGAGGGCATCATATTACGAAGGACCTATTCTTAGCTCTCATGGAACGAGCTTTCAAAGGGCCGATGGGAGGCCCGTTCCCGTAGTGAGGTCCCTTTCATGAGTAGGTAATATTTGGGTTCCTTTTTGAGTAATTAAATTCTCACTTGTTTTATTTCTTTTTGCAGGTGTATCCAAAGATGTCAAACTGAGGCCTCCATCCGGTGGATATAACTTCCCCACCTAGTCCCCTGCTCCGAGACAGGGTGAAGAGAAGAAAAGGAAAAGGGATCCGAGTTCTCCAAGCTCGGAGAAAAAGAATCCAAGGAGAAGGTTGGTGCGTAAATCCAAAGAAAGCACCAGTTCTCGAGCACCATCTTTGGGTTCACTCTATCGGCTGAGGGATGAATCCGAAGAAGAAGGAGAATCCTTCGATCTGGTGGCCAGTGTGTCATCGCAGTTCGAAAGGCAAGGGTCCTCTGAACAAGAGAGACGCGAGGCCGATCTTCCTCAAGTTAGGGATAAAGGAGGAGGTCGGGGCCTAGGCTTCCCAGGATGCGGGCAATGCCCCGAAGAAAGAAATCTGGGTAATACAGATCACCTAATCATCCTCGTTTACTGACTCCATGTATAACGAAACCCAAACGGTGAAAGAACTCCCCAGCGAGGGGGCCCATGGAGCAGACGACCCCTTCCGCTGCTTTTTCGATGGCATGGATTCCACGACCACGAAGGACGTAACTAGATTGGGTGACTTAGTGGTTCCAAAGAATAGTTCATCTTCGGGAGGAAGCGATCCTTACTCAAGCCCAAAACTGACCAACCGGTTCCCAACTCCAAGCGTGGATCTTGACCGGAAGAGATCCGTTGTTATCTCTATTTGGAGGATTCCCGGGCCCTCTGCGCCCCTGTGGGGGTGGACATTTACCTTCGGTGTCTAGTGACCGAGGAAGATCAAGCCAAGATGAACGAGGTAGATGCACCCTTACTATTCAACGAAGCACAACAGGCGCTAAACCGGGTAACTTCAGATATCCCTTGATGGATTTCAATTTGTACTTAGACTATTTCATATATAGCCTTAACATTTTTCTTTGTGTCTGTAGGCCTCGGTGCTTCATCATGAAACTTTTCTTCGATATCAAGATGAGCTGATCCAGCTTGAAGCCGTTGTCCGAGGGCTTATTGAGAAAATATATGCTTGCAAACTTCTCAGCGAGCAGTGTGAAGGGGAGGTTAAGAGCTTCCCAGCTGAGCTGGAGATGGCTCGGAAGGAGCATGCCGACCTGGTCGAGAAATTAAAATTATTTGAGGTTAGTGAGGATTGGTTACTAACATTCGGAATCTGTAGGTCCAATAGAAGATCGATCGGATCGAACAACTCCGAGCTGAGATGGATGCAGTCAAGGCCGAGACCGAAGAGTTGAGAGGTAGAATGGTCCGCTTGGCCTCAGAAAAAGAGAGTGCTCGGTCACAGCTGACTTCAGCTGAGGTCCAGATTTGAGCGGCAAAGGAAAAGGCCTAAATACGGGCCCAAAAGTTTGAGGAGCTCCAGTCTCAGTTAAGCTCGGCTATCTTTGATTGAGAAACCCTTGCTAAGGAGCTTGAAACGGCCAAATCAGCAGTTGTGGTGGCTAAAGCAGATGCCGACGAGATGGTGGCCCAATATAAGACTGATGCTGAGGCAGCCCGGGATCGATTGAAAAGTATTGTCGAGCACATGAAGTGGAAATCCCAAAGGGAGGCCCTCGAGGAGATTCATGCTCGAGGTTTCGACTTATTGGCTAAAATTAAGAATGCTAAGGGGATCGAAGCCGAGGCCAAGAAGTTGGCATATCCCGAGGATGAAAAAGACTCTGTGGGTTCAAGCGGATCCGAAAGTGGAGGAGACTCCGAAGATCTTGGCGACGAGGCGGGCTCTGATGAAAACCATGTTGTGTAAGTGCCTTGTGCATTTTCCTTTGTTTTTTTGTGGTTTTGTATTTTTGTACCTTTTTTCAAGGCCGTTTGGCCTTCTTAAAGACTATATGTATACATATAATACAACGCTTCTTTTTCCCTTCGACAATTTCTGAGTTTTTCCTTTGCTTTATTCTTTATGTTTGCAAAGATCGAAATGCCTTAGCACAAAATAGTTAGGTTATGTTCGGAGGTTCAAACAGGCCTTACCTTCGACATTATTTTGCTTAAGGAATCGTTGGGTCTCGGTATGTCCGGTAACATTTCTCCAAATTACTTATAATTTTTTAGATTATAGTTTGTCGAGGGTAGCCTTTAGAACCGGTTTAGAAGTTTTTCAATGTTTTATTTTCTGTTAGGGGTCTCGGACGTCTCCGAGCCATTTTAATATGGTCGTAGCCTTTTTAGTTCCGGTGTTTCCGAGTGGGCTTGTCACCTCGAGTTATTCGGACTTTCCTATGATAATATCCCTCGAATGGGGACAGTCGTAGTTTTTAAAGTTCGGGCATTACCAAATAAGCTTCGTGCCCCCGGGTTTTAATATCCCGAAATGTCCAAACCTGCCTTGGGTGGCAGTCCCCGAGCGAAGTGTCCCTTGGGCTTGATATCTTTGGGGAGCTAAATGAAATATTTTCCAAAAGGAAAACTTTTTATCCATAAGGTAGAGATTTACTTTCAACTTTGTGTGTAGTATACAAAGTTAGATGTGTGTTTTGCATCCGGGATCGGGTGATCTATGTAGTCACGGTTCATTCAACCGTTTGGCCCTTACAAATAATCCTATTGATCGAGCATAGACTATTCAAGCACAAAGTTTTTTTCCTTGCCAAAAAATCATTTATGCCCCCCTAGTGTTCGGGGTTTATGATAGAGAAGCCTCGAATGCTATTGACGTTGATTCTAATTTAGCACGATCCATTGTTGTCTTGTAAGAAACCTTGCTGGGAAACCCATTTGGGACAAAACCGGTTCAAGGGAAAAAGAGTGCAAAGCGTGCTTTCAGGTCTAGAAAATTGTGTCGTTCTTTGACGGGTACCATTCAAGATCGGGGTCGCACCTTAGTAGTAATATCGCTTCAAGTGAGTTATGTTCCAATTGTTCGGTAGTTGTTCAGCGTTCATTGTTTCGAGTTTGTACCCTTTTTCGGCGATCTCGATAATTTGATACAGACCTTCCCAATTTTCCTTCACCCGGATTTCGAGTGTTAAACGTGACCTTCCTTAATACCAAGTCTCCAACATCGAATATCTAAGGTTGGATATTCGATTGTAATATCTCTCAATTCGTTGTTCCTGGTCTGCCATTCGGACGAGGGCGGCATCACACCTTTCGTCTAACAGTTCTAGGCTCGTGTTTAGGTCTCGTTATTCGTTTCTGCGGTTGCATATCGGAACATGAGACTTGGTTCTCTGACTTTGACCAGTATTAGAGCTTCGACGTCGTAAACCAGCGAGAATGGGGTGGCTCTGGTACTAGACTTCAAGGTCGTACGATATGCCCACATGACTTCGGGCAGGATTACCTTCTATTTTCCTTTGGCATCGGTCTTCCACTTTTTGAGGTTTTGGATTATGGTTTTGTTGATGGATTCTTCTTGTCCGTTCCCACTAGGTTGGTAGGGAGTTGATAGGATCCTTTTGATCTTATGGTCTTCGAGAAACTTGCTAACTTTGTTGCCGATGAACTGTTTCCCATTGTCGCACATGATCTCGGCCGGCATTCCGAACCGACATATAATATTGTCCCAAATGAAATCGATGACTTCCTTCTCCCTTAACTTCTCATTGGCCTGGACTTCCACCCACTTAGAAAAATAGCCAGTCATAAATAATATAAATTGAGCTTTATCAGGTGCCCGTGGAAGGGGGCCAACGATGTCTATCCCCCATTTCATGAACGGCCACGGTGACAAGACCGAATGTCGTAGCTCCCCGCCTTGATGAATCATCGGAGAATTCCTTTGACATTCATCACATCTTCATAATTTTTTGAACCAATGATATGTGCCTGAATGTCGATTCAGTAGTAACCTTTGACATTCATCACATCCCTTCCCATGTCAATTCAGTAGTAACCGGCTCTCATAATCTTTTGAACCAATGGTTCGGCGCCTGAATGATTTTCGCAGGTGCCTTCATGAATTTCCCTTAGAACGTAATCGGTATCTACCGGCCGTAGACATACCACTGGTGGGATATCCAATGTTCTTCTGAACAAGGTTTTATCTTCGGACAAACTAAATCGGGTTGCCTTTGTATGTAGGACCTCTATTCCTTTGGATTTGAGGGCAGTTTTCCGGTATTCAGATATTATATATATTTCTTTCTCCAGTCCCAAGTTAGGGTCATTGAGTTTATCTTGGCATGGCCTTCTTCCATCACCGATCTCATGAATTGGGAAACTATCCCGGAGTTGAACTCATCGTCATCGACCAACGACCCCAAGTTAGCAAGGGCATCCGCCTTACTGTATTGATCCCGGCGTACGTGTTGCATAGTCCACTCTTTAAACCAGTGTAATGTTATCTGCAACTTATCTAGGTACCTTTGCATTCGTTCCTCTCTGACCTCGAATGTTCCATTGACTTGGTTCACCATAAGGAGGGAGTCACACTTAGCTTCGATCACCTACGCCCCCAAGCTTTTGGCTAGTTCGAGACCTGCAATCATGGCCTCATATTCGGACTCGTTGTTAGTCAATTTTATAGTTCTAATAGATTGTCTAACTATATTTCTTGTTGGTGGCTTCAATACGATGCCAAGTTCGGACCCATTTACGTTCGAGGTGTCATCCGCAAAGAGGATCCAGATCCCCGAAGAAGTCCCTGAGTTCAAAAATAACTCTCTTTCAACTTCGGGTATCAGAGTCGACGTAATGTCGGCCAGAAAGTCTGCCAAAATTTGAGATTTAATGGCGGTCCGGGGCCGATATTCAATATCATATCCGCTGATGTCAACGGCCCATTTAGCTAATCATCCCGAGATCGAGTTTCTACATTACATTTCTCAATGGGTAAGTAGTCACAACACATATGGGGTGACATTGAAAATACGGTTTAAGATTCCTAGAGGCGCTTAGAAAAGCGAGCGCCAATTTATCTAGGTGAGGGTATCTAGCTTCGGACTCACCTAAACCCCTGCTAACATAGTAAATTAGAAATTGCATACCTTTCTCTTCTAGGACTAGGACTCCACTTATGACTATCTCCGATACTGCCAGGTATAGGTACAACTTCTCGTCTATCTTTGGCATGTCGAGTAGCGGTGGGCTCGATAGATATTACTTGAGCTCTTCCAAGGCCTATTGGCACTCTGGGGTCCATGATAACTTATTCTTCTTTTTCAACAGTAAGAAGAACCGGTGGCTCTTATCGGAAGACCTTGATATGAATCGCCCAGGGCGGTTATGCGTCTGGTTAACCTTGCACGGCCTTCACGTTGTCCACAACCATGATATCTTCGATAGATTTGATCTTGTCGGGGTTGATCTTGATTCCTCGGTTGGATACCATGAATCCGAGGAATTTTCCTGATTCAATTCCAAATGCACATTTCTCCAGGTTTAGCTTCATATTGTATTTATTCAATATACTAAAGGTTTCCTGCAAATGTTTCAAATGGTCCTCTGCTCGCAGGGACTTAACCAACATATCACCATTGTAAGCCTTTGTTGGTTTTCATATTTGTTCCTCGAACATCTGGTTTACTAGTCGTTGGTAAGTGGCACCAGAGTTTTTTAATCCGAATGGCATCACATAATAGAAGTATGTGTCGTACTTAGTGATGGTGAAGGTTTTTTCCTGATCATCCAGGTTCATCCATATTTGGTTGTACTCGGAGTAGGCGTCTAGAAAACTGAGGATCTCGTGACGGGCCGTGGCATCGATCATGCGATCGATGTAGGGCAAAGGAAAGGAGACCCTGGGACATGCCTTATTCAAATCCTTATAGTCTACATACATTCTTAATTCATTCCCTTTTTTAGGGACTACCACTATGTTTCCTAACCAATTCGGGTATTTAACCTCCCGAATAGACCCTATTTTACTAAGTCTAGATACCTCATCCTTGATCAAAGCATGTTTGACCTTGAACTGAGGTCTCCTCTTCTACTTGACTGGGTGGCACTTGCGGTCCAGGCTTAACTTGTGAGTGGTTATTTTCGGTATGATCCCTCTCATATCGAGGTGGGACCAAGTGAAACAATCTTTGTTAGCTATAAGAAATTGAATGATTTTTTCCTAAGCTCGGGGTTTAACCCCGTGCCGAGGTATACCTTTGATCGGGCAAGTGTTCACTTAGTACGACTTGCTCCAATTCCTTGACCGTTGATTTTGTAGCTTCGGAATCGTCAGGGGCTATAAAAGATCTGGGGACTCAGTAATCATTGTCCTCGTCTACCCCTCGCTCCTCTAATTTTGTCGATGTTGGTATCGCTGATTACTATTGGACTCCGGCTTTGACCATCAGATTCGGATCCTTCAATATTGAGAGCGTGGATGCCAGGATCACTTCATCGACCGCAAACATCTCCCTGGAGGCCGGTTGTTCCCTGTAAACTATTTTGATTGCTTCGGGCATCAAGAATTTCAGCACCTGGTGCAATGTTGAGGGTATTGCTCTCATGTTGTGAATCCATAGCCTCTAGAACAAAGTGTTGTATCTCATATCCCCTTCGATTACATAGAACTTGGCTTCTTGAATGGTTCTGGTGAAGTTCACCGGTAATGCTATTTCCCCTGTAGTGGTCTCACATGCCATGTTGAACCCATTAAGGACTCAAATCGCAGGTATGATATGATCTTGTACGCCGAGTTATTCAACGACCCTCGATCTGATGATGTTGGCCGAGCTACCTAGATCAATTAACACACGCTTAACTCAATATTTATTTATGAGCACCGATATTACCAGTGCATCATTGTGGGATTGTGTGATCCTGCGTCTTTGTCTTTTAATGACAAGGTCCATTCCGGTACATAATCTCGAGTCCATTTTTCCCTTGTGATGGATACTTTGGTGCGGTTCAGCACCGGACCCTGTGAATGTCGACCCTATCTATGATCATATTAATGACGTGTTGCGGTTCCTCTTGTTCGGTCCTTTTATTAGAATCCATGTTCCTAAAGTGGTTCTTGGCCCAAATGTTGAGGAACTCTCGAAAATGTCCGTCGTTGAACAGTCGGGCCACCTCATCTCTTAATTGTCGGCATACTTCCATTTCGTGGCCATTGGTGCCGATATTTGCATATTAGGTTAGGATCCCTTTAGGATGGATCGAATTGTAAAAGTCGAGGCCATTTGGTGTCTTTGATGCGTCTGATGGCATATACGATGGCGGAGACATCAACATTGAAGTTGTACTCCGATAATCTCGGCGCTTCTTTAGGCCTGATAGGCCTGTCGAAGCTATTTTTCTCATGAGCCCCCGGTTGTTTTTTCCTCGGTCATTACTTCTTTAATTTCTCGTAGGGTTCCTCCCAGACCCACTACTTCTTTGGTTTCCATTGTACTACTGATATCATTCTCTTCTTGATCTAGGTTCATGATCAACGTCTCTCTTGACTTTGTTGATGGTTCTGACGGGATACACGAACCCGGAAGGGGCCCCAAGCTGATTATCCTCAACCCTGATTTTTGATTGGTACCGGTTATGGACGTCGGTCCAAGTGACGACTGGGTATTCCACCAAGTTTTGTTTTAGCTACTATGAAGCCATCGAGCTTCGAATGTTGAGTCCTTGTGTGAAAGATTGAACGGCTCAATCGTACGCTACCGGGGGATAATCTATCCGTTCCATTAGGAATCAGGAAACGAATCCTATGAGCATCTCGTTATCCCTCTACTTCACTTTGAAAAGGTCTGACTTCCTAGTATCGACCTTTATAGCCCCGGTGTGTTCTTTTACGAAAGAATCTGCAAGCATAGCAAACGAGTCAATAGAATTAGGAGGTAGGCTGTGATACCATATCATAGCTCCTTTTGACATGGTCTCCCTGTACATTTTCAGCAAGACGGACTCAATCCCATCATCTTCCAAATCATTCCCTTTGATGGCACATGTATAGGAGGTCACATGATCATTTGGGTCGGTTGCTCCATTGTACTTAGGAATCTCGGGCATGCAATATTTCTTATGGATCGGCTTTGGAGCCGCGCTCGGGGGAAAAGGTTTCTAAATAAATTTCTTGGAATCCAGGTCGTTCAATATCGGGGGTGCTCCTGGGATTTGGTCGACCCTGAAATTGTAGGTTTCCACCTTTTTATCATTAACTTCGATTTTCTTTTCCCCTGATTCTATCAGTTTCGTCAACTTCTTCGAGTATTTTTATGATCTCGGGGTTAGTCCCCAATTCGCTTTTGTTCGTTTTTTCCGTGATCGGTTCATTTCTATGGATGACTTCCCGGGGGAGCTCGGGTTCATTTCTGCTCGGTGCTCGACCTTGGTTCTGCAATTGAGTTATACCCGCATGTTGAGCCTGTAGAATTTCGAAGATCATTCACAGGTTGATCCCATCATTTTCTCCATCGTGTGTATTCTGTGCAATTGAACGGACTTCCCCTGCGCATGCTGTTTTTTGTGGTCGATAGGCTGATTTTTGTTGATGACCATATGCAAACAGGCGTCGATGGGACCCACCACCGGGATCTACCGAGATCGGCCGTGGGCACCTCGTTACCGGGTGCTGAATTGTTGTTCCTTCTATGGTGGCTGGACTCCGTGTCCGTGTTTAGAGGGGCAGACTGTGGGTTTGACATTTCGATTTTAAGCTGGAATCAGAGACACTTCAAAGAACAAGTGTAAAATGGGGTGTATTATGGTACTTTGTATAAAATTGCCGCTATTATCCTTAGCTCCATGGTTGGCGCCAAACTCTTTACCCTCAAAATCGGATAACAATTGAATTTGTAAGTGATTTTGAGGATACGCGGATTAACTTGACACAAAGCGATAAATAAAGTTACAATAATAATAATAATAATGACAAAGTAAATTCAAACCACACGAATTGACGATTTCAATCTTGGAGGATCAATGACCCTCAAACCGGATTCACCTCATTCAGCCTCAAAATATAGATGAACAAGAGTTTTAAGAGAGAAATAATAATGTGTTTGCTTATGAGTGTATGTTACCATCTTCGTTATGAATTATTAGGTCTCTTTTGTATAGTGGAGGAGTCCTACTTTAGATACAATTTTGTAAAAGGTAAAAGGTCCCTAATTTGCTGATTGTCGGTCCCTTTTTGATAAATATCTGTGATCTCCTCCGTAATATACGAAATTTCAGACTTCTGTTGGCAATACTTCTTCGAGGTCATTTGACCCAGGACCGATTCCGGAATTGCGACCTCGATGTTCTCGAAGATAGGTGTTCGATCCCAGGTGCTAGCCCTGTGGGGTTTGGGGTCGATCTTCAGTCTTTTATTGCCATGTCTAGAGCCCGGACTACCATGTCGGATGCTAGGATGTATTATGAGCTCAATTTGACCCGTATACATAGACATTTATTATTTTTAAGTATTTTTTTAAATGACATATTGTATAATATTGCCCATATATGAAAGTCAAATCTTCGTTGTTTGTTCTTTTTTTTGTGTGTGCGCCTTTGGGAGAGAAGAGGTACAAGTTTTTGCTTCTATCTTGGTATTTTACGGTTACATATAATATCTTTGTAGCAAATATTGTTTGATAACAATGACAAACCGGCATTAATTGCAAGATAACACTAATGATCAGGAAGAATCAAATATTGAAAAGAATTTCATAATAAGAATTTTGTATTTTATCTAACTATGCCTTCACATGACAAAAGTAT